>OLMO02000297.1:6762705-6775463 GCA_900291935.2 Cassiopea xamachana
TTAAACATACAGATCAATATATATATATATATATATATATATATATATATGTTTATATATATATATATAGCCAAGAACATGCTTACGTGGACTCCAGCAGGTGGCAAAAGGGGGCGCGGCAGGCCCAAGTGTACGTGACGCTGCACATTCAAAGAAGATTTAACATCCGTGAGGCGGCAGTGGCAGAATGCAGTATATATATATATATATATATATATATATATATATATATATATATATATATATATATATATATATATATATATATATATATATATATATATCTGAAGATATATCAGAAACTTGGAGTAAGGCTTTGCATTCCAACATCACACCCATAGTAATACCACCCTAATACAGTATACTTCACAAGCAAAAAATTCTAAATAAAAACTACTTCAATCTTGTCTATGAAATGCAGCTAGGAATTACTTACCATCACTCAGAATAATTATTATCAAAGCAAAACAACAGTCTTTTGCTAGAGCTGCTGTTCAAGCTGTGTAGGGCAAGCCATGAAGCCCTCTACACACTAAAGAGAAATCCCTCATGATTTCCTTTAGCTTCCTCTTATTGACTTTTTCTCGTAACAGTGTTTTCTGGAAGTTTTCTTTTTCCTTAACAGATACCAAATTTGATGGAAAACCTTCCTGTTCCAATGCACTCTGTAACCATTTTGATGCTTTTCCTATAAAGTGTCTATTAAGAGCAATCAAAACATCAGCAAACATCTCAATGTTTGTACGAGGCACTATACCTCCGATGCATGCTAGTACACGATAAACCAAATCCTGACCAAACAGATCCAACAGCTCCGCAATTTCTGTAGCATTTGCATTTGCTGCCACTGCTATATATGATGTAAAAAAGTTAATTGCTGCCTTTAGTGTTGAAGATTCGTGACAGTACAGAGAATTAAGAGCAATTGTAATAGACTTAGCTTGTAGGTCTCTTTTGCCATCAAATAAAAATGGAGCTGATTTAACAGTACGATTTAGCAGAACAAGAAAGCCATGAACTATATCTGGATTCTCCACCACTTTCCCATTTTCAAACAAAATAATACTTTCATTAAGAAGCTTCTCAAAAAATGCATTGAGGCAAGTATAGCTACTCGTGACATTGCTTAACATTCCCACTATTGTTGCTGAAACTTCCAGTGCTGTACCAGAAGGGGTCTTTTTAAATAGCTCAGAAATGATGGCTGACGTTTCTTGAAGGACAATATAGAATGGATCTCTTATAGTGTCAACAGCTTTACTAATTGCACTGAAAATGTCTTGGCACAATTCATCACTAAGATTGTTTGATAAAATAACTGCAACAGTTTTTATGAAATGTACATAGCATGGAATTAAAGGATGATTGTCAACATTTGAAATGTCACATTCTGAATCTGATGATCTGAAATATGCAGCAAAACAATTTATCCAATGGTGTACTTGCTTGTGAGCTGCAGCATCAAGCTGAAAAAAATTTATTGCAGATTCAAGCATATTTACTAAAAAGGAAGAAAACAAACTTTGCTTTTCCATCCTAAGTTCAACTGGGATATTTCTCAAAACATAGCCAATAATTTCAATGCATCTTATTTGCTCTTTATTGTTTAGTTTGCCAGATCTTATTGCATCCATGGCTGTTTCAACAATTTCAAGGCTCATATTCTGTGAAACTGACGAAGAACTCTCTCTGCAAATATCCCTTAGAGCTAGGGTACAGGCTGTTGTAAATTGATTCTGAGAAATACCATTTTGAAAAATTGGCAAGACAAAACTCAGCTGCTTAGGATGACATGCCAACCACTCAGAAAAGGATCCAATCATGTACAGAGCAGACTCCAGGACTTTTGGGTGAGATGGAAGTTTCGGGACTAAGGCAATAATCTGTTGTATAAATGTTGCTTCATCACTATCAAGAAACTCTGATGTTCCTTGCAACAAATACAATGCTGCCTCTATTTCTTGCCATTTGCATTCCTTCTCACCTAAAAAACAAGTAAGAAAAACTTCATATCATTTTTGCTTCTAGTGTACTGCTCCTAAATACACTCTTTCTCTAGATCAAGTACCTTGAGCCTATCAAACAATAAGCTTGGGCACCAAATACTAAGGATGATTGGGATGGTGGGGACTGAAAAATAATTAAAATGAGCAGTGCATAGCATAGAGCATATAGCGAGTCTAAGATATCTTTGCATTATTGTCATGGCATGTAAGGAGATGGGGATAGAATAAGAACAAGGGTTGCCATTAAGCACCAAAAAGGAGATCTATTCTAATATGGGTAAAGCATTATTCAGTGAATCACAATTCTCCATGATCAATGTTATTAGGAGCAAGTGGCCACTAGACCAATATTACAAACTACTAGAGCAATTGATCTGAAAGTAAGTCTATGATGCAGCAATATTCTCCACTTCTCAAAAATTATTAAATTAGGCAGAAACAGCAAACTCCCTATCACTAAAACCATAACAAATTGGAATCCATTACATTGCAATGGCATAACAATCACTCTCTAGAAACACAAGCAGATTTTGTATCAGATTAATCACTGATTGAGGCTACAAACTCTGAGTGTTTCTTGTGGCATTTTTCTAGAATGCAAGTGTAATAACTGTTTTTGCTTTTGCTTGTAGGAAGAGGAAAATAAAAACTATTGTCTAGTATGAGCACATACAAAATTATAGCTATAAATTGTGCACTTCAATAAAAAATCTCATCTACAAAGTATGTGGCTGAATAGAAATTTCAAAGGAAAGGCCTGACAGACATTCTAATGTGCTAATTTATAGATATCTGATAGATGAAAAGAAATGGGAGGCAATTACACCTCAACATGAGAAATGAATGTTCAAAGATATGTGAAATTTGTGAGATGCACAATCTTGAAAATAAAACCACAAATAGCAGTTTGAATCTCATATTGATACTAAAATCACACAAATGGTTTGTGATCAAACTTTAATAGCTAATATTACCTGACAAGAGATGTGTTAGAAGGTCTGTAAGACTTTGCAGGCATTGTTCTCTTAAGAGGCTGTAAATATACATGATGGTATCTTGTATATCTTGGCGGTAGCAACGGAGCATCTCCTTTTCATCATGTGACATTTCTTGGAGTATTCCTTCATCAGGCAATTGGACTTTATGAAAAAGAACTTGGATAAGGGCAACAAATGACTGCCTGAGATAAAAATGATAATTGGTAATACTTTCAGGGTGGACTGTCAGCAACTCATCCTGAAAAGTATACCAAAAATTAAAAGTCAGCTCACTACATGTCTCATCAACTGGGTAAGTACCTTGGATCCCTGTGCAATCCAAAATAAGGCGTACAAGGTGAAGGCATCCCTTTTGCTGGTCGTCAGTAATAGCTTGTCTTAGTAAATTTGTATGTGTTTCTCCAATTGACAGAAGAATCTTACATATGTTTGTAACCATTTCCAAATCATTGCTTGTCACTGACTTCTTAAGAATTGCTTCAAAGCCATCCAAATGCTTTAAAAATTCATATATACTGTTCTCATGTTTAAAGCTAGCTGGATGGCTAAATAACTCTACAAGTGCTAATGATGAAACTTCTGCTAAATGCTCGACATTTAACTTACTCAGGATGCTTGGGAGTAGTTTGTTGCAATCTAAGATTGAAGCACCAAACTGAATCCACGATGTTAGGCACTTTAATGAAACTGAATGGATTCCAACAGATTGTGGAGATTCAAGGATATCTTTTTGCATATCAATTACTTTGGGTATCAGCAACTCAAGCTGCTCTCTGCTTGCAGCTCGCTGATTACCAGTTATTGGGGAACTTATAAATTGTTCAGGAAGCACAGTCAAATATTCCAAAATTACACTTGCAGAATCATTTGTTGCTAAAACAATACTTTCTTGAAGATTTTTGACACTCAGTTCCATGGCATTCGGTAAGTGATCACTTGGGACACGCAGCATCAAAGTGGCCAAAGCCATGCATAGCCTAGAAACAACCAACTTTGACTTTCTTGAAAATAAACAGATGTACTTAATAATCTCATCTTTTAATGCCACATATTGGCTAGAAGGTAGTTCTCTCCAATGCATTGAAATCTTATGAAAGAGCATGCATGCTCCAAAGTACTGTGTTTCTACATCTTTTGCGGAATCTAACAACTTCCAACACAGCTGCCAAGCAAGTTCGGAATTTTGAAGTTCTATCAAGCACTTATGGGCTCTATCACGCTCCATTCGATCTGTAGAATCATGGTAAAATACTTGTAGTGCTTTTTGTGCTTGCGCTACTAACGTGGCAAGCTCGTTATCCATGTTGTTTCGTTGCAAGTATTGAGGTTTGGCGAAACTGCATTAACGCCTTGATGTTTACCACCTTGTATTCTGCTTCAAAACCAGGCCGAAAGAACTGAGATCGAGGTAAGGCCGAAGCACTGGAACGAGAGTGACTCGAAAGTGAACGCAAGGATCATGGTGCTACTGGAAAGTTGCACAGCGCAAGCCAAGAATTTGAGTTGTATTACTAGATATGCGTTTTCAAGAATTAAAAGTGTACAGATGCTTCTTTATTTGTCATGTAGTAATAGAATGTTCTTGAATTTAGAAAGAGGCTTCCATAGCACCTCAGGTGAGCTAGAAATGAAAACTTATTATCCTAAATGCCATAAATCGGGGACGGATCCAGGGGGGCCATGCCCCCAAACGGCAATATTTCCAATTATACACTCAGCCAGGTTTAATTGGCTGAATGATCTTTCTAGACGTTCCTCCTAGGTTGTGACATTACTGCCGTACGGCCCAGCCTGCGATTATAAAGGAGGTTGGGGACCACTGTGTTACCGTGTTTGTGTGTGTATTTAATGCATCTATTATCTGTTTTGTAATTAAATTTAGTTGGCTTGTTTAATGTTCAATGTCACGGCCATGGGTTAGTTAATTAATTCTTACTTCCCATGGTATTGTCTTGTAAATGGTTGTCCATGTATTAATTATATGCATGAATAAAAACAAATATTTCCAATAGCAAACAATAGTGTTAAGAAACTTCTCACTTGAAAAAGACAAATGAATCAGATACCCCCAAATTCCACCTCTGGGTTCACCCCTTCTTTAAGTATGTTACACGTTTTTGTATAAGAAACAGTTTATAAGAAAATGAGGCTCAGATGGTCAAAACCGTAAGCACATTACGAGGCTCAATTCCCAAAATTTAGTGTTTTTATCAGCCAAAAATCAATATTTTATCATCATTGGATTCAAAATGTTAATGATGGAATTCAAATTCTGCTATGAAAGATTAATAGTGAAAGTGTAACCCATTTTAGCCAGTTTGTTTCAGTACAAGTTAAGACAAAGTTAAGAAAATCTCAGGCTCAATTTCGGGACAGTTTAAGAAAATTGATGCTCAGGCAAAATGACAGTTTTCTTTTAATAGAATTGTGTATAAATGAACGTGGTTTGAGCATTGTAGTAACAGATATTTTGTAATTTTCCCCCTTCCTGTCTATTTTCTCAGCCAGCTGCAAATACCACGATTTAAGAAAGGCAAGGATGTTATCAAAGAGGAAAATGGACATGCTACAAGCCAGATTAGATGTATGTGTTGTTTAGAATTTTTGACTGAGGCTGTCAGACTGACACCATCTCAGGTTGAAGCGGCACAATAGAGAACTGAAACAAATCACACCAATCTACCTATAAAGTCTATGCATGTATGTATGTATGTATGTGTGTGTGTGTGTGTGTGTATATATATATATATATATATATATATATATATTTAATGTGTGTATATATATATATTTATATATATATATATATATATATATATATATATATATATATATATGTATATGTTTTATATATGAAAAATTACACATTACATATTACAATGCTTTAAACTACTCAACAATGCTACAAAGATGATGCCATGGGGAGCAAAAGATTATGACTACCCCATGACCTTACCTAAAAAGAAAAAGGGCACTTAAACTAACAAGAAATGAAATATGTGCATACCTTATATTTGTTTGGTTAGCATACCTAACATCTAATGAATGACAGTCTGTGAAAAAAGTAGAATTGAATTGGTGGGGGTTGGTGGCTGCAAAAATCATAGCTATGGTTTGAAGTGATCTTTATTTAAACCGGCCTGTTTCATGGGTGAATTGTAAAGTCAATTTGATTATATTTTTATTCATTTCATTTGGAAAAATTTGATCACCAGACAATAAGAGATTAATCAAAAGATCAACAAATGGCACATCAAATCCTTAACTCTAGCGAGAAGATCTTGTCTTTGCATGTCAAATGAGGGGCAAAGCAAGAAAAAGTGTTCCGTATCGTCAATACCATCATTGGTAGGATACGTAGGGTTTATAGCTTCTCTAGAATTGTGCCTGAATTTGTGGAAGTTGAGTTGTACTGAGACTGGCCCTTATTTGGGAGAGATGAGACAACCCATCGGATCATACACACCAAAGAAATATTTTGCAGGGAGGCAAATTATCGATGAAAGTTTCTTCTTGAAAATGTCAACATACAGTTACATGTGTTTTCTTGTCTTCTGTAGATATACAATATATATATATATATATATATATATATATACAATATATATTTATATGTATATATATATAAATATATTCAAACTTTCATTTCAACAATATATGAACTAATTACAATTATTTATCTCACTATATAAGGCAATGTACAATTGGCTGTCACAGTGGTACAACAAAAAGTCAACTGTATTAGAAAAGAAAAGTCTCTATAATTACTGAGAAAGTCAATCTTCATGTGCTATTTAATTTTGGGCTTTTCCATGGCTTATTGTGGCAGCAGAATATGTAGTGTGTGTCTGTGCGTTGCGTGTGCGTGTGTGTGTGTTATAGATGAATTCCATGTTTACAAACAGAGCCCTGAAACTAGCACGTGTTTAATGACTGGCAGGCAAGAACTCTTGGCTGCCAAACAACATGCCTTATTCTTGCTGTACAGTAGGTTGTTCTAATAGAAGAAAATCTGGACAAAGTTTTTGAGTTTTATCATATCCCTTTTTAAAATACTGAAGAGTCACTTCCATTATGATGAAAAGGGATAGCTGCGATCAAACGTGAAAACTGGAGTTCACAGAAAATTGATAATGCTAGAATTGGTAGTGCTTATTTCAAAACAGGTACGTGAAGTTAACACTTTCAGCTAGTATTATAAACACAGGAGGCAAGGGGATAGGGAGGCTGCAACCCCCCCACGTTGGGCAGAAATCCGTTCCACTCTGGCGAATATTTTGAAAGAACAATAGGACTTTAGGGCTGAAAGTTTACAGCCCCTCCCCATCCTAAATTTGATGTCCTTCTACACCCATGATTACTGTCAATCCAATTTCACCCTTGTTCCCTTATGTGGTGGTAGAAACTGCATGTTTGCACATTTTCTTGCCAACAATTACTGTGTCAGAGCCTATTTTAATATTATGGGACATGTAAAGCTTCTATTGCTTTCATTTCTTCACATTAAATACAGAAATACTTACTTGTTTTGGGCAAAACGTCTTTGGGTTCAGCTCACCCTTATTGTACCTTCGATTTTTAATTTTAAGAAAACCGACAGTTGTATGTCACATGAAAAAATGGTAAGATACAAAGGGATCCAAGAGAGACAAAAAACAAAGAACAACCTTCAACTAGTAGAGATAATGTTCCATCTTGCACAACAGAGATGCCTTTTCCTATAATGGATATTTCAGAATCTGAAGTAAGAGCAAATAAGCTACTCAAGCAAACGAGGGTAGGGAATAGCTTCAGCAATTAAAGAAGCAAAATGCAGAGTTAAATGCAAAGCTATTGCTTTTGGAAAATAAAGCTTTGAACATGCACATAGAACCTGCCTGGTCTGAAATTTCAAAGTACCAAAGCCACATTAATTTCAATTCAATTGAGAAATTGACACTACAGTAAATTTCTATACTGTTTTACCAAACAGCATGCTGTTCTCTTGGTTTCTATTCCTTTTTAAAGAAGACTTCACTTACAAATGTGCAACTGTCAGTTTTCTTAATATTACATATATTTCTGATAATTATCCGGATAATTTCAAGACATCGTTTTCATAAGAGAATAGGATAATCTGATGGCATGAAGTGAGTGACAATGCGGTTCATGATGTCATCAATCAACTCAGATTAGAACGCTAAAAATTGTTATTCATTGTGATAAGGAAATTAAGGATAGGCAGAATACACAGTTAGTAACGCAGTAAGTCATTGCGAATTATTGTTGTTTTCATAAGGTTTGTAGTGCTCAGTTAGTGCTATATATCTTGGAGTTTAAGTATTCGTGTGGTCTTTAATAAGCAAAATGTCTTTAGAATTTGAAGAGGTCAGCCGAACAGAAAGTCGCAGGTTTGGCAACACTTTTATCAACCGGTCTAGAGAAGAGGGAAAGTGCAAAAATTGCTCGAAAGTTCTCAGAATGTCAGGATCAAGTACAAAAACATTGATGAATCATTTGAAATTAAAGCACAAAATCCTAGTCAAATCATGCAATGAAGCTGAGACCCCAAGCAAGTCAAAGTCTTCACGAATCGATTCCTTCTTCTAGAAGGAAAAAGAATCTCTTAGTGAAGTAATTGCTCAATTGTTTGCAAGAGATGGCTTCAGCTTTAATCAAATTGCCAGGAGTGAAATGACAAGAAGGGCCTTCAAATCCGATGGCTTTGACATTCCAGTAAGTCGTCAGGGTCCTCGAAATCAATTCATGAGAGAGTATAAGTTGAGATTGGAGAGCATTGCCAATGATATTCCAGCAAAGGAAAAGGGTGCTCGTTTCTCTATAAGCCTTGATGAATCAACATCACTGCGAAATCGTCTTTACATGAACCTAAACTTACATAACGCAACAAACTTCCCATCTCTTGGTTTAATAAGAATTTGTGGTAGCATGAACACTGAAAAAGCTATTCAGTTCGTGCATGATCGCCTTGAAAAATTCCATCTTAAGCTGGACAATGACATTGTTGCTACGATAACAGATGGAGCAAGTGTGATGATGAAATTTGGCAAAACTACAACCCCCATTTACCTTGCTTGTTTGGCACATGCAATCCACTTGTGCATTTGTGATATTCTCTATAAAAATAACACGATAATGGGTGGCTTGAAAAACTCTTGTGATGAAGAAGATGATGATTGTGATAAAGGCTCTGATGATTTTGAAAATCAAGATTTTGATCAGGAAGCTCCCAAGCTGGTTCCAGAACTTGGCAAAGTTCGCAAAGCAAAGTTCGCAGAATTGTGAAATTGTTTCGTAAGTCGCCAGTTCGTAATTATGACAACCTTCAACCTCAAATCAAACTCCCCTTTGGAAAGGAGAAGGCTCTTTTTAGACTGTAAAACTCGTTGGGAAAGTTTACTGCAAATGCTTAAACGTTTTTACGAACTACGCAAGGAAGTAAAGATTGCTATGGTCCAGCTTGAGCAACACTTTGATATTTCTGATGAAGAACTGGTCAGAATCAGAGAGTTGTGTGATGCTCTTGCACCTATTGAAATGGCTGTTGAGTACCTTTGCAAGGAGGATGCTGACTTTCTATTGGCAGAGAAAGTAACTGAGTTTACTGCAAGAAAACTGAGAGATCTTGAAACATCAATTAGCTTGGCATTGGTTGAATTATTCCAAGCACGTGTTCGTGAAAGGCAAAATCCTGACCTTATTTATCTTCTAAAATATTTGAAAAATCCCGAATTTTTTTATTTAAACAAGGACCAATTTGGAATCAAGATTCGGAAGACAAAGATTACAGCTCTTGCCACATCTATGTTGCAAAGACATTTTCATCAGGGAAGCACAGAAGAAAATGAAGTAGTAGTGGAGGTTTCTCATGATCTTGCGAAGAATCAGGCAGAGACACTTTCTGAAGAGTTTGCTTCTTTCATTGAAGAAAGGCACCAAACTACTAAAGTTCAGGACGAAGTTGAAAGTTGCATTGTCAAGAAAGAAATGGGCCTCTTTGAAGCCACTAAAAAAGACCAGACCATCTGCAAAAATTGTTCAATGCCCTTCTTACAATCAAACCAACGTCTGTGGAGCCAGAAAGGGCATCCTCCTCAATGGGATTGTTTGCAACAAAACTTAGAAGCCAATTATGTGATGAAACTCTCGATGTTCTAATAGTAATGCGTCAAAACTTCAAGAAATAACACATATAACAAAACACTTTGAGCTTGCTTGTAGTGAATAAAGTATTTGTCAATCAACCCAAGGACAATTTTAGACAGAATCGGAAACATACGTAATTGAAGTCTATAATATTCGGTGTTTCCTATTATCCGAGATTATCCGGATATCCGGATAATTTTTTGAAAATTATCCGATATCCGGATATTGAGAATACCCCTCGGATTGGACACCCTAGATATCATGCAAGTTATCATAATGTAGCTGACTATCTGACTTCTCATAAGTATTATACAATGCCATCATACGAGAGTGTAGCTCCTACATTGTTTCATTAATAGCTGTAGGCTGGAAAAGGCTTGTTAGAGGTTCCATAATCAAACATTCTTCATATTCATCAGCATTGTCTGTCTCACTTGAATTGCTACCATTGTCAGACTCTTCCATGCTAGAAGAGATAGTAGCATTTGGGGGCAATGCTTCTCAATTCCTTCAACTTGGTCAACATTGCTTGGTTGCCAAGTACTTCTGGGTCTTTGCTACTGCATGTTGCTTTATACTCGCCACAATGTGGGGCTTCCACTGGAAATGAACCTTTCTTTGGACTTTTAAAGTTGATCTGTTTTAGTGGAGCTGCTTCAGCATGTTTAAGAGACTGTCTTCTTGCACAGACTTTGCTTGTACAAGCTACTCTATTCAATTCCATTTGACTACATGTTTGAATCTTGAATAGAAGAGCAGCAGCATGACTATAGGCAGAACCAAGTCTGAAGAAAGAAAGGTATTTTTCCATTGATAAGATTATTAACGTAGAGCTTAAGTGACATAAATTCATAAATACTCCATAAACACTAGCACAAGAGAAGCGAAATAGACAAGAAGTATGTAGAATTGTAAATGTATGTAGAACCACGTCATTCTCTGAATATACCCTACCATACATTCACAGTTAGCTGTAAGAATTGAACCATCATTTTTGTGCAATGTAACCCAAACCCCATACATTAGTGACTTCTTGCCTTGCCGCTGACTTCGCAAACATCTGAAGAGAGTTTGAAAAGAATGAAATAATAACTCGTATACACAAAGACATAATCATAAAAGTGTCACTATTTCCCTTTGTAGCTCCTGACCAGCACCATAATGTGTCTAAATGTGTTATACTTTAATACCTGTTCAGAGTTAATGTGTTCCTTGCAAATATTTAAATATGTGATAACAATTATAATTAACAATTTATAATTCAATTATAATTTAATAATGTTGTAACTTTTCATTCAGAGTATAGCAAAAAGGTTAGTAATGGTCAGGAAGTCTCTTGAAATTATGAATAAATACTTTGATTTACCTCAAACTTGATAAAACAGTAGCTACTGTTCTTGTCAATTTGATGGTAAAAAGAATACCCTGAACATGTCCACAAATGAAAAAGTTGTACCCTTCCAGAGATTTGTAGGCTTTCAGAGATGCACTCGAGAAAGGACTTGGAGTATTAATAAGATAATTGTAGACATCAAGCCAGGTAGTATGGTTAACTTCGATATATAACATATTCGGTCTTCGTGTGACAATGAAGTGTAATATTTCGAATAAGAAAACATTCCATCCAGTGCCATGCTGTCTAACTAAGCAACAGTTCAATTTAATAGAAACCACTCAGTTGTAGTTGTACTGTACTTGTTGCCAACGCCCCACAACTACTTGCTTTCCAGCTAGTGCGCATACGTGAATATGACGTCAGCTGGAACCATCTATACTCATTATATATATATATATATATATATATATATATATATATATATATATATATATATATATATATAGCAATCGAATAAAAACGACAATGCTTTTAATTTTCTAAGACGTGTTTAGGATTAATGCTCAATCCATCAGCTGGTGAATGAAATAAATTTATAGAACAAATTAATAAAGGGTACTCTATCAGTCGAATAGGAATATATAAATCGAAAAAAGAAATTAAGGCAACGTAAAAATACCGAAACAGTAAACAATGAGAGCTAAAAATTTAACGAAATATTGTAATGATGTAATTGCTTGTTAAGACTTGGCCCTTTCCACATTATATGCAATACCTCTTTGATTTTAAGTTTATTGGCAGTGCTAGCAGAGTCCAGACCTGGAAAGCATTTCTCATCAGAAGCTTCTCTGCAAGCACTAGAACCTTTTATCCACATTGGAAGTTCTTATCACTAAAGAGATGCTCGCGCACTCGGGTCGATAAATGTCGGCTTGTTTCACCAACGTACACAGACTTACATCCTGCACAAGTAAATTTGTACACTATATTCGAGCGGAGTGATCCAAGAACACAATCCAATCTTTAGCTGTAATTAAGTTTTTGATTTTAAAGGAAGTAAATGCCAGTTTAATTTGAAGATCTTTACAATGCTTTTTAACGAGCATACGCACCTTATGCTGAGCAAAATTAGAAAGGTTAAGGAATGGTAGCTTAAAATAAATAATAGAGGCATATATCTGTGTCTTGTGTCTATATATATATATATATATATATATATATATATATATATATATATATATATATATATATATATATATATATATATATATA
>OLMO02000297.1:6775563-6795211 GCA_900291935.2 Cassiopea xamachana
ACACACACACACACACACTTCCATATGCATTAAGGCATAAGGGGATATTTGTGCAGTATACTCCCAATATCTGGGACTCCCAAGAAGAATCCAAAATTAGTCCAAGTAAGCTGAAGTCCTGGTGAAATGGAGCTCTTGATAGCTGGGACTTGTTGATAAAATGCAATGGTAGTATTGTATACGTGGAGGATCATGTAAGTGGTCACTTCATAACTGCTCAAGTACATGCACATTTTAACATGCCCATTTATAATTTTTTTGTAGGCATCTGTCCACCAAAGTGTTTTCCCATCACTTTGTGTACTATATTTTATGAAGTCATCCTCTTTTGTATATGGAGTCATATTTCAGCAAATCAACTCTTTATTTAAAGCATTAGTTTTGTAAAAGTTTGGCCTTAGTCCTAGTTCAGTAGAGCAAAGTTGCTGCTGGGACCCAAAATATTTGCCCCACTTTGTGGGATTCCCAATAATCCAGGGTTCCAATTGTGAAGAGCATGCTATATATATATATATATATATATATATATATATATATATATATATATATATATATATATATATATATATATATATATATATATATATATATATATGATGTTGTATTTAATTTTAAGACTTATATGCATTATTATTGACCTAGTAGGGCTATACCCTTTTGCAGAGGCAAAGCCCCAAAGAAACATTCCAGTGGCTCTAGGGCCACATCTTCACGTATTTGCACAGGATTAAAATTTACTGCCAACCATGGCATTTGTGTAACTTCTAGCAAACTATTTTGGCACAACCGTTTTTGAAAGCCACTGCTCAGAACAGTTAGAATTATTAGAATTAGAACAAGCTCAGGAAATAGGAGAAGGTTGACATTAGAATTTAAACAGTGAATGGAACTCAATGCCATTTTATTTTACTGAGTCTTGCCTTAGGTAGTTTTGTATTGTGATGATTGATTTGCAGAGACTTGATAAAGAGGACAGACCAACTGGCTGCATTCTGTGCCCCATGAGAAATGATATCAAAATTGACCATAAGGTAAGAAATTTGCCTTTCCGCCAATGTTAAGCCTGCCTACCAATTTCTAAAGGATGAATTTATGCCTTTCATTTTATTCACATGTACGATTTGAGACTCAACCCAACTATTCTAAAATATTAGGTAGGATTTAATCACACATCAGTACACATATTATTCTGTGAGTGCTGTAGAATGGACATGAAACATTCAAAGAAGAATTATAAAAGCCGACTGCTCGAACTGCAAGTAATTCCATGATGCAATATAATTTGATATTGGTCTCAGTTTCATTATCACTTTCTATAGTCAGCTAGTAAAGGCTTATTTATGTATGTTATGTATATTATAATCTAAGTATGTTATATTATTAGCAGATGACAATAAATATGATTTTATTGTGTTTGATTGCATAATCATGATCATATGGCCAATACTCTGTGTATTTATCATAGTAGGTCTAGCTGCTCATAGAGTTAAAAGGAACTTAAGCTATTTATTTTTTGCCAACACCTTTGCAATAGCAATATTGAAGTTTTTTTATCTGATTGCCTTCATTGCCAGAGAATTTGCATATTTCTAACAATTTTTTATCTCATTTTAAGAATGTCAGGTTACTGTCACAGTTTATTTCTCCACATACTGGCAGAATATATGGCTCAACTGTGACAGGTAATTAATTGTATTGAGTTTGTAGTTTGGTAAATGATAACCATTTTCATCAGTATTGTTGTCATGATGGGTATGATCTTATCCAGCATCACATTTGTTCTACATGCCTGCACAGTCTGGAGAGACTGTTATGTATGAGGTCTACCCTATCCTATCCTTCACTAGTCCTTTGTCACCTTCATTTCTTTTATACCATTTCATCTCATTTAGCATCATGCCATTCTTGTTTACTATTATTTAATTCTCTGTTTTTATAGGCTAGGTACTCTCTCCCATTATGTCAGGAAATCGGGAGCATTGCAACTTTTACATTACATAATTGCTCTCAAAATATAACATTTAAGTTAGTAGGGCTTTTTGAGAAGATTCTTCAACAGATGTGAAGAAATTAAAAGCAATTTATTTTATCACTTAGCCTTGAATGTGTCAAAATATTGTTTATATTGGCCATACTGGAATCGGTGATTTCCGTCCGCCATAGCTGTACGCCAAGACCAGATTTGATATACGCCAAGGCAAGACTTGACTTTTGGCTGCATACTCCAGGCCTATGATAACAGAACCAAAAATAGACAAAGGCACACGATATCTAATAACCATAGTACCTTTGGTAATATAGTGGCTACCTCAAGTTGGCCTCTGGCCCTCATTTTGTTGCTCTTCTTTAATATCAAAATCAATTCACTGTATAAACCACACATAGTACTTCCTTCGACAAGTTTCATGACAATTTTAATTGTTTCAGTACGCTGACCTCAGATTAGGAACTTCTGTCGCATCTAATTGTAATTTAATTCGCTGCGGCAGAAATGCGGCGTATGAACTGGGCCAAAGAAGCAGGAAGATGGAACTTCAAAGGATCATTAATACAAAATTTCAATGGATCAAACACAATATAACATTCAGTCTAAATAATATAACTGTTTTGCACAATATGATTTGATACAAAGCGTGAAGCCAACTAAAAGAAGATGAATTATAAGATTGCCACAGCATACATTTCAAAAAAACTTGCTAAAGTTTAAAATCTAAGTAATGAGTGGGGTCATTCTTGCCAGAATCAGTATGAATACAAAATCACCAGCTCATCACCTTCCCTGGCATTTAACGATGTTTACGCTTCAAGTCATGCATACTGTTGGTATTTTAGATTTAACAAGGGTTCAACAAGAGACAACAAATTTGACTTTGAGATACACTGAGCTATGTTTTTATGTGTTTTTAAAGTAGAGCCCGGGAGGCTCTAGGGAATGTCAAACAGCAAAGTGCTCCTTAAAGTCGGGGTAACTAATTACTGTTTAGTGTTATACTGCACTATACATTGCTGTCACAGGCGAAACACCTTGCATTAGTAACGTAAAAACGTTTGCTTATTGTACTATATCAGAAATGGCAACGAAGGCTCCTCACTTTCGATTCTGTCGACCACTTTTGATACTTTGTACTTTTTTCCTGTTTTACCATCACCAATTGTAGGCCATTTGTGTGATTTGAGGCTTCTTGATTTGTCTCCATTCAAATATACATCAGCAGTACCACCGATGACTCGCTCCGCTTGAATAACTGGAGGAATTGACCACTCAAGCTTTTTTCGCATGGCAAGGATGGTTGTGTCTTGTCCTCCATACATTGACTGGGCTTTCATGGATGAATAGAAGCTCTCCACAACTGATTCTGTCCCCCCTTTGCTTGACTGATGCCAATGCAAATACACATTTCTAAACCAATAGCATCATGTATTTCTTGATTGGTGTACAGATTCTTCAGAATTTTTCTTCATTAACGATCACCGTGAAAGTACCACATTTGACCTTGATGGCGTATGTGTTTGAAAGAAATAACTGTGCTCCATCTTCTGCTAAGATTTCAAATCTTTCAACTCGACCAATTTTGTCTTTAACTGACCTCTCCATGACACCACTCTCTTCATGCAAGTAGCTTTTTTGCAGAACTGTTGTACTATCCTCCCTGACTACTTTTAAGCAATCCACCAGCACATCGATATACTTTGGGTGCCACACCAGCTCTTTCAACATAACTTTCAGTTTCCTGTGGATGACCTGTGACAATGAGGGATCTAGTATGGTGTCTTTTGATGTTGCCAATGTCTTCACATGGTCTTGATTGCATACATATGACAAGAATTATCTGAATTTATCATGATTATAGTACTCCAAAGCTGCCTCATCTATCTTGAGTTAAGAATGAACCCTCTCTTTTCGCTTTCAAAAGAACCGTTAAAGATTAGAAAATGTAAAAGAGTTTTGCTTTTTAATAACTTTAATTTAATTTATATTTTAATATGTCTTAATTTAGTTAACTTTTGTATTTGTATTTAGATTTAGATTTTTTTTGTAATTAGATTTGGTAGTATTGCATTTTTGATGGAGGGTCCCTTGAAAACCAGCCTCTTGCTGAAGGGTCCCCCTCCGTAAAGAATTTTAAATAGGTAAAATAAAATAAGTAAACAAATATGAAAAAACGTGTAATGAGAAACAAAGCCAAAAAGGAAACTGTAGCATTCCTGTTCAATTTGAGTAAAGCTACTGTTGAATATATCTCTGAAATGTGTGGAACTTCCTGCCAAAGGTAGAAATGTTTATATGCAAAACGGGAGTCATGTTTTCGTTTTCCATCTCGAACAAAAAAGACTCTAGCACTCGACTGAATCCTCTTTTCTAGGAAATTAGATGGTCCATTGCATTTGATACATTAATCTTCAATGACAATCGAGGCGGAGATAGTAACGAAAAACTGATAAGGAACACATTAGTGCTTGGAAAAAGGCATTCATGATATCTTTAATTCACTGACCGATTAACTGAATGTGATGTGACACAGGACCAATTCATTTGGTAAACATCTGTCTAACACTTATTACATTAAATTTTCAGCAGATGAATTTCCAGAAAAGGGAATGAAAGCCTGCGGCACCTTCTTCATACTAATGTTAAGTATGAACTGCCTCTTTTACCCATCACAGTTTTCAAAACCATATTATTTATGGTACCTTGCGCATATCAGACAACAGCTTTTCCTTTGGCTGGATATAGTAACGCTGCTGGAAGACTTTGATTTGTTAAAGTTTTCTTCTTTGCCAGCAGTTACAGATGGTTCTGGTTGAACACTTTCCATTTTTTTTTGATGCCATGAGCGAAGCTGAACAAAGACATTTGCTTGCGTTCAAACCTTCTGCTTTCTTTTGATGTTGCAGCATCTGCAAAAATAAACATAGATCTATGAGATACAACAGGACGTTCTATAGTTTGATAGACCTAATCAGCAAAGGTTTTTTTTACCTATTTGAAGTCATGTGACCATGCTCCTGCAGATTTTGAGCATTATTTTACTTTTTGCACTCGTGGCACTGCTTTGTATGACACAAAATATGTTGAAGAAATCAAAGATGTTTTATCTAGAGATTGATGGCATTACTTGAGATGGGTGTAAATAAATGTTAGCCGATTTTGCCTATTAGCTCTTCGAAAACCATAGCAAATATAGGCAATTTCTCGAGAACTACCTGATTACTCGAATAACAACAATGAAATCTCGTCACTAAGGAGTAATGATTACAATGTTGGTGTGTTGTTTGAAATGGAGGTAGCATTAACGCTGTAAAAAGTCTGTTGGTACTACAGAACTTTAATACAGCACGAAAAAGCGTAATTTTAGACATACTAAAAAGCTTTCTTTTTCCTTCCGACTTTAAAAACTCCCTATTAAGATGTTTAGCTTCCCATAATCAACAATTATATCATAATTATCTCGAATGTCTTTCAGGAGTTGCTCTTTTCTACTTATCAAGGTGCAGTCTTAAGAATTTGCCTTACCATCACCGCATGGAGGGAGCTTTCTTTTTGAACCGATACTAGTAGGCTTGCCCTCTCCACGGTCGGGTAAAATTTCTGTAAATAAAGCGGAAAATAAAGCTTCACAAATTGATACCAGTTATCTTGTCCCAAAAACATTTTGTCAAACAGCATATGGTGGTTCTTCACACCATATTCAATCAATTCTAAATTGAGTACAATAAAATGTAAGAATTTCGTAAGAAATTTCAAACAAACTTGCAAATCCAGCCCAGGCCCATTAATCAAGGTTCGCTTAGGAGGTTGACGTTATGTATTTCATTTGTACGGAAAGAACTGTAAATACCGAAGCTTTTTCAGAATAGTGATACACCGCTTGGTAAATAGAGTAATTTGAAAAACCGCAAATGAATTTATATAATACTTACCCTTTTCAGCGTCGACTTTATTTTCCTTTGCAAGGCAGGGGGAAGCATATTACCTCTCCACCATAGCCTTCCTCTTCCTCAACACCCTTGCCGCAAAATGGATGGCATAGCTTTTTACATGATGAACGAACATGACTTTCACAATGTCCACCACAGACACTGCACATCGATATCGTCTCTGAATTCATTTCTCTCACGGCACCATGCAGTAGCCGTCATCACCACCAAAAGGAGCTGTCTGGTTTGTTATCCAAAAACAGTATTGCGAAACCCATACACAGCAGCGAAACTCATACACAGCAGTTCAGTCTTTTTAAATTTTGTAAATTAATTGTTACTGTTAAATTGCTAGTATGTTAGAGGCCTTCTTGGCCAAGATACCTTTTTAATAATAAGAAATTACAGAAATTATGAGTGAATGCAAATGAGATGAGATGAGGTGTTGCATGATGGATAGTATTTCCCTTTGAGTGACACTGTGACAGTGGCGCCGTATCTGATGAGATGATAAATTGTACTCGAAAATAGAAGATCTGGCGAATTGAAGCCATTACAATTGAAAATTCGAATCACAAATAGACCGACTGTCTATTCTACAAAAGAATGTGAATCAAATAATATTCTCATAGAATTTGAAGAATTTTGACAAAGTAGCTAAACGGTCTTTCTGGTACATGTTCATTTTTTAACATTCTATACGCCAATTGCTCAAACCTTATCTGCCAAATTACGCCAAGTGATGTTCAGGCAGAGAAATATACGCCAGCGTATAAAATTTCGAAAAACTGTCCGCCAAAGATCTTTGATGGAAAGGGCCTCGATTCCAGACTGGGATATTGGCACATATTAAAATGTTGTTGATTGTAGTAAATTTTCCATCAAGTGCTGTGAGTTGAAAATTTTCTTTATTAAAGCCAATTTCAAACAGTGTACTTGTACTGCCTTTCAATGCAATAAAATCATGCTCAGCAACTTTGGTTTTGTGTACTGCAATGCTGTTTTCTATAGAAATAATTCAAGGCTGACTATTGCTATATTTCAGAGACTTTGTTTCCTATGAGCAATTAGTTGCTCCATTTTGTTTTGTGTAAAATTGTAGTTTTGTTTTTGTGGTAAGTTTTGCTGTTGCTTGAAACCTTTGCTCACTGTTTAATGCATTTCAATGAGACGCGTGCTTGACCCCTTGTGAGCGTACAGGCACTCGCCCAACATGTCCCGCGCGCTCGATTTGTCACGCGCGGAAAACTATTCATTTCATTGTTAGCAAGCGATTTCATTTCAATTTAGCTTGGTGCTACTATCATTTTTTTTGTCTTTAATTCTTTGTACATGATAGTCCCTTTGATGCCAGTTACACCTAAATATTGCAATGCATGCTAAACAAGATATCTACTATATACAGTAAGAATAATAGTCAGTGGTGTAACGCAGTTTAGGGCACCTTTGTTCAAAAACTAAAAGCACCGACAAAAAGAGGTCTCGAAAAAATTCTTAGTATTATGTGTCTTTGAGCACATATTAAGTTATAGGCTTCCTAACACCATCGAAAAACCCTTACTAACCATTGCTGCTAACACAATCTTAGCCTGCATTAGAATTACTGCACCTATTGCACTAACATTATCAGCAGAAGCTTTAAGAGTCGTTTTACGCCAAAGAACCTATCATTGAAAAGTTATACATATAAATTTATTAAAACTAGAATTGGTGTTTCCCAATTTTTAATTTTGTTTTTGTATTTTTGAGGTGCTACAGGGGACATATTTCAAACATTTTCCTAATACCCCAAACCCATAGAGCTCACTTCGCTTCGCGGTCGCTGCACAAAGGCCCCATCGTACTTAGTTCCTAAGGGCACGAGTGTCTCCGTTACGCCTCTGATAAGAGTAACAGAGAAAAACAAGCAATTCCTGTCAATAATGTCATTATTCAAGTATTATGGAACCTCTCCTAATGATCATTTTTTTAAATCAATTCGCAATCAAGCTAATTCATTTTGTTTCAATGTATGAAGTGTCCATAATAGATTCTACTTATAGGTAGAGATTCTACTTATAGGTACTTGAATTTTAATGGCAATGCAAGTACCGCAAGTCTTTATCTTCTGTTACATTTTGGTGGGAATGACTTTCCCCCCTCGTAAGTTCATGGGAAATCAGCCAACACCGTGAAATCTGTTGCTTGAAATAGATCTTTCTCCAATAGCTTTATGATGTAAAAAAGGGGTTTCCCACGTCTTCTGAGAGTTTAAAAGGCGTGGTAATGGAAAGTTTTCTCAAAGAATAATTTTGAAACTGACCCTGAAAAATTTTGCAGTAAACTAGCTTGGAACTGGAAGTACACTGTAAGTAAGGGGTATAGGAGATAAACACCAAAGCAGAGGTCATCGGAGTCCAAAGTTTTTGACACTGAATCAAATTTTACTCCGGATTAATTGACTCCTGATCCTGCTCCTGTTGTAATGCAATTGTTGAGCTCCAATTACAGCTTCAAGTTCAACTTAACACTGAAACAGCCAGTACATCTCACCGTCTTCTGCTCCTCGTCAATTTTTTTCTGCAAATACAATTCCAGCGCCTGCTCTGCAAGCTCACGCTGCCAAAATACCTAAACTCCGGGTCCGACTTCGGCTCCTACTCTGGTCATTGAGCACCTCTGCCCCAAAACCGACAATATCATAAATGATAGAGGCGAGGATAATTACGAACTCGATGCTCTTACTGGAGAACTAAAGAGTATCGCCTATGATTTAATTGAGTATGATTAAGCTTTTCTTGCTAAACTTTTATCATATCTTCGTCAATTGACAGGAAGATATTTAAAAAAGCAGCGCGCGCAATCGAGCATATGGACGCGATGATCAGCGCGTATCCGATTCAATTATCTACTGTTTCAGCTTGTGTCTTTTCGAGCATTGAGTAGTCATGTTGTTTTTTCAATGAATGTGTGCTTTCTTTTTGAAATATTTGAAAGTTATTGTTTTTTTTACAAGAGATCTCAAGAAAAAGTTTGCCAAGCTCACTGCATTTTATTGAATATAAACATACACATCCAAGCCCAATGAAAATTGTCAACTCTGATTATTTTTTTCACCTGTTGCTCAGGTTTATGTCAGAAAAAGCAAAAAGAAGTAGCAAAGGCTATAAAAAGATCAAGATCTCTAGGTAACTATTAACGTTTTCAAACTTATTTTGATGTTTGTATATAACGTTCTGTAGATGTAATTCTATATATTCCAATTTTCAATACTTTGGTTGTTTTCCTTAAGTCTTTTCCATCCATGCATTTCAACCCTGAGTTTGCGTTTATAACAGGTATCCTTTCTTCTTCTAGTGGCCTGGTACTAATACTATAGACGATTCATAGCAGTGCACTCTCCCTCCATCTATCCTTGCCGTGAGTCTGCCAAATTAGGGAAATCAAAAGAAAATCAGGGGAATGGGTTGTGTTAAAAAAATATCAGCGAAAATGAGGGAATTTGGCTAATGCTAGAGACAATCGAGGGAATACCAGAGGAAATTTTTATCGTTCTTTCTTCAATCAGTTTATTGCTAGGAAAAACATGCAAGAAAACAAATTATGCCCATAATGAAATTGCTGGTTTTCATTTTCCATGTTGGAAATAGAGTACACTTTACTCAGATAGGCATTTATTTACTTAAATAGCCTGGCATTGTGATAAGCGTAGCGTGTCATATTTGTTTAGGACTTGTATTGAGTCATGGAAAATAGGTTAGAAGTCGGGGGAATATTAGGGAAAACAGCTTCCCTGATATGGCAGACACCCTGTCCTGTCTCTTGCAGTCTTGCCTAGCTGTGCCCCATTTTAGCCTTCAATTTCTCCATCATCCAATCCAGCTACTTCGATCTTTGTATACCTTAGCCACTTTTCCCTGTCGATTCAGCCTCCAAAACGATCTTCCTTTCTATCCCTCATTCTCTTTGCAACTTTTTCCCAATGACACTTTTTTGCCTTCTTTTCTTGGTGCCCAACTTTTCCATAGCTACTTGATTCATCACGTTCTCTGTCGATGATATCTTCAGCATCTTTCTCTGGAATCAAACTTCTGCTTTCTTTTCCATATTCGGTCTTGTGGTCCATATGTTGACTCGCGCATATATAATAGCACTGAGCAGATTTTGCTTTACAAGCGTTTTCCTCACTCCAATCCCAACTTCCTTGGACATAGTGCATTTCTCATGTCTGACCGTTTCTACATCTAATATCAGACCTTGAACTTAGCAAACGCTAGGTACTTGATTTGTCAAGCTCCTCAGTTCATTAACGCGCTTGATTGAACTCCTACATACTTTTTGTAGTGGCTTGCTAGTCAAGGGTGAGAACCAGTGCTTCCACTTGTAAGGAAGTTTCCTTACCGTAAGGAAATTTTGCCACGTGGAAGGGAAAAGAAAGGACATGAAAAGTGTAGGGAAATAAGAAGGAAATTTTGAAATGAGTAAGGACTTTAGAAGAATTTCAAGAGATAAGTTTGTAAGTTTAAAATTTCATGTTCTAATTGATTTCCGTGCTTTTTAGTTTATTGTATCGGAACTAGAGAATTTCCTGATAGGGACTGACTACTCATACAGCGGAGCTAAGATATGGTTAGCAGGGTGTTAGGGCTACTACTTCAAACTCTGAAAAGAGTTCAGAAACTTTCGACACGTGGAAAGCATGCTCTGGTTGAGGGGCTATAACCCCCGTAGCCCTCATCTGCTGCCAGATCTGGGGCATTAAGAATCAATTAACAAAATCTGCAGTATATGGTGCTTTTATGTACAACGTCAATGAATTATTGGGAGCACAACCCGCTGCCCCTAATGTCACAATTAGGCTTTATAGGAAGGTTATGGTAATGAAAAGGGAATCCTGACTCCTGGCCCTGTAAGTGCGCATGCGTCTCATATTTATTTTTTAAAGAGAAGTATTGCAAGTTGGGCCTGGCCCTATTCAATGTTACATGAAATATTTAAGCGTTCTAGAACGAATAGTATGCCTTTTTAGTGTTTTTGCCACAAATATATAAGGAAGGAAAGCGGAAGGACATTTTCAATAACTAGTAAGGAAATTCTACTTAGCAAAGGAAAAAAGGAAGGAAATTTGGGTTTTTCAAAAGTGGAAGCACTTGTGAGACGCTAAAGCATCTACCCCTTCCCCTTTGAGAAAGCGTTTAAAGGAGCAACAAAGCTATATATTACCGTGCTCTTTGAGATGACAAGGGACGCCTTTTTGAGGTCTAATGCAGCTCCATTTTTCTCCTTCAAGAATATACTGAGATCTGAGGCAGCGCCCCGAAAGGACCACCTCCCTGTATTTTAGTCTTGACCTTTTCTACTCCTCTGGTTTTGGTTTTTTTACTTTTTGAGGGTATGCATATTCTTCGCTGCAGACGAAGGATAACGTGGTATAACACCATTATGCCTCCTAAAATATTTGGTCTTCACTGTTGTTCTACCTACTGAAGTCAATGAATGTCCGTTGACGAATTACTTATAATTGGGTAACAGACAAGGCGTTTGTTTTAACCTTGTGCGTTATACCTCCTAAACTTTTATAGTTACACCATTGGGCATGTTCAAAGGGCTGATCGGAAATTATAATAGATATCGCAACCACTGATCACGTGATAGGTTTGTTTAAAATAATGCTTTGGTGAAATGAAATTTATTCTGAACCGTTAAGGTGGCACCGTGAAAGTGTTTCACTTCGTGGAAATAGCCGGAGAATTAGTTTGCAACACTTATAACCATATGAAAACCTCATTTGGATCTGGATTAAATAATATCTCAAGTGTCTTTATTAAGATTGCTTTACCCGTTCTTGCCATACCCCTTGCATATACCTAGCACGTCGTTTTGAGAATCTTTTAAATAGACAGTTATACAACTACCTCGATGAAAACAAATTCATCTTCAGGCAACAGTCTGGGTTTCGAACGCTTCATTCGGTGGTCACGTGCCTTTTATCTTATACAAATGATTGGTATTGTCATCTCGATCAAGGAATGTGTACGGTATAGTTTTCGTGGATGTAAAGAAGGCATTTGACAATGTTGACCACGATATCCTGCTCGGAAACTCAGCCCCTATGGAATTAAGAATACTGAGCACAAATGGTTCTCATCCTATCTAAGGAACAGACGGCAGTCAATGCAACAACACATAATGCTGAAAATGTAACCTGTGGTGTCCCTCCGGGATCATGCCTTGGCCCTCTTCTGTTTCCCCTTTATATTAATGATCTGTCACGGTCTCGGATTACGTTGTATGCAGACGACACTAGTCTAGCACATTGCACGAAGGATATCAAAGACATAACCCGTGCCATGAACACTGAATTAGAAAATCTTAAGGTATGGTTTTATGGTAACAAATTATCTTTAAATGTAGCGAAAAACAACATCAATGCTCATAGGCACAAGGCATATTTTAAATTACAAAGTAACTGCAGAACCTGTAAGAGCAAATTTTGAGATATCAGGGGAACCATTTGAGCAAAAAGGCTTTTGTTAAATATCTAGAGGTTCACATCTACAATACGCGTAAATGGAAAGACCCTATAGAAGCAGTTACATCGAAAGTGGCTCGTACAGGTGCAATGATTAGATATTCAAAAAAATCATCCCTAAACATACTTTAAAGATGCTACATCAGGGTCTTTTAGAACCTCACTTTAGCTGCTGCTGCTCTATTTGAGGAACTTGTGGGATCACTACCCGCAACATTATAGACAATTTACCAAAGACGGTCATATGAATCATAACGGATTGTTCGTATGATGCACCTGCTAAACCACTCCTTAGACTGCTATGATTGCCTATTATAGCTGAGGTGATTCGTCAAGAGTCTGCGAGCATGGTTTACAAAGCAATATATGACCAAACGCCATCATACTTGTTCAGTCTTTTGAATAGCATTTCTGCAGTGACGAATAGAACGCTTCGTAATTTCAGTTTTAATCTCAGATCCCCTAGATTGAAAACGAACTTTGGGCAAAGTAACTTTGCATGCAGGGGGGCTACGGTTTGGAATTCACTCCCAAATGACTGTGTAACAGCTAATACTTTAAAGTTTTTGAGGTGAAACTAAAGATCATGGTTGCAAAGCGCCATTTACTTGCTCCCTATGTTTAGTTTTGTTCTATTTTCCTTTTTTTTAGTAGATAATAGCACACTGTAATTAAACTAGCATTAATGTACTATAGCTTATATCTGTACTTGAGCTTATATTTTGTTTAAAGGAGGATCCCTTGAAAACCAGCTATGCCGAAGGGCAACGCTCCTAAAATATTCAAAAATGAAATGAAATATTCAAATCTCAAATCATTCCATTATAGTGGCAATGAATGGTATTCTCTCTACGAAAGAATGAAATTCTCTCTACGAATTTTGTGTCCATGATGTGACTCTATTTATAAGAACTTCCGATTTCAGGGAAGAGAACAAGAGAATATTTATTTGTAGAATTACTGCTACTCAAGGAAGATCCAAACTACATCTTTCTCTGAATTGCATATTTTTTATAAAAATAATTGATCAACTCTGGAGCTTGAGCGATTGCGGCAATAGGATTTGCTAGGCGAGTGTGGAGGAACTCGCGCTCGATCGAGCACCTCTCATTTAAAGAAGGCCAGTTATCTAACTGACCAGGTATTTGAAATGATCCAACTGCGCTTTCTGCACCAATGTTGTTTTGTTACAACACCCAATAGTCTCTGTAGCTTTTACCCATTCTCTGCAATCAATACTGTTTTATCTGTTTACCTTAGATTACTATAGTTCATTCCTTTCAGATCAACTCTATCACACATTCATATTTTCCCAAGGGCTTCATTGCTGTACGCATTAAAGAAATCTTGAGATAGAATTCATCCCTATCGACCCCCTATAATTCATCCCTATCGACCCCCTATATATCTACTCACCCTCAGGGACACCTACGCTGGAGGGGCAGGAGGGGCAGCCCCCCTCTGCTCTCTTGCAAGGGGGTAGAGGGAAGCAAGAAGCGCCCTTCATACCGAACTCTTTCTCAGATGGCCAGTACGTTTGCCGATGTCTTTATAATATTTTTCGAAAAGAGATCTTCAAGTTAATGTCTATTTCCATCTCTCCGATCTTGCGAAGGGGCATTTTTCCACGTTGTAGGTAGTTTGGTTCAAGAGCATTTTTCTAGGCGTAAACCCCCCAGACTCCCACAATAGCACGGTATAACTAGAAAACAAGATGCTAAACATTTTCCTTCTGGGAGAGAATTTGAACACGTAAATCTACCCCTATGGAGGCACATACATCTATATAGATTTACCCTCGGTTAAGTCCTGCCCCTCCTACCCTAAGTACGCGCAGTGGTCTCATCCCACCTTGTTCTCCCATTACCCTGATTGCAGCATTCTCGTCATAGTATCATAGTACAATTTTCTTACCATTCTTTCCCATTAGATTTCTTAAGATATTATGTAGAACGTATATCACAGGTCCTTTTACTATGCAGTGGATTTCCCAATGATCAATCTCCGGCAAATAGTGACATTTCGTGTCCCCTTCCCAGACTTGTACCCAAACTGTTTGCCTGATAACTGTTTCCCTGATGGTACTCTTATTGTAGCATTATTCAAATGACTCATAAGGTTGATATATCCTCTAGAAATCAGTTTATACGCAGTTTATACTTGTACGTTTAACTGGAGATTTGTTTGTTTTATTCAAGGTTTCATGCCTACAACAATGAAGTATTTTGAATTTCACAATGATCCAAAGATATTTTGAAATGCGTGGAATGAGATGACACTATTTTGACTTTTGGTATCATAAAACCTTTGGTAATGGTAATGGCAAGGGCGTAGGAGGACGCCAAATTCAGGGGAGCTGTAAATGTATTCCCCGAAATATCAAATAGTGCTGGAGAGCAGGCAGAAAAGTTGCCCGAATTTCCTATTGTTCTTCCAGAAAATTTGCTCGAGTGATGCGGATTTCTGCAGAACTTGGGGGGCTGTAGCCCCCTGCCCCCCCCGCCTCCTACGCTTATGGGTAATGATGTTGTGATAGTATCTTATATTCATGTATAACTTACTAGCTTTATAGTCCATATCTTGCTTTTGGGAGATGACTTGGTTTCTGACATTCTTTCTGCACAATACTACTTTGAAGCTCACTTGATATACTTGTCAAGTTGATTTTGCACCGAGCTGTAGAAGAAAAGGCCCTGGAGGCTCAACCCCTTTTGCTTCTCATGGAGGGGCTGGGACCCAATCTCCTTTTGTAGTTGATTTGAAATAACATGGATAGAAGGCGGCATATTAAAGGCTCTCACATATCTAGAATTAGGCTATATTTATATTCAAGAAGGGTGTGGTCCGAGGGTCTAAAAGGCAGGGCTTTACAACATTTTTCCATGCCCATAGTTCCCAATTGTCTTTTCTTCGATATCATAAAAGCTGGTGCCATCACTTCCCATTTGGCATCTCATCTATACCATATTCCCTCTAAAGGACCCCGCAGTATTCTTTACAAATCTGAACTTTTGGTTGGGTGGATATGTGCAGATTTCACTCGAAATTGTTCAAGTTTTGTTACAAGCATGAAATTTGGCAGATATGTACATTTTTATATGTAATATGTTCTATAGGGCCAAGCAAAACAATGGGATTTTTCAAAATGGCGGCCACTTAAAACCGGAAGTGGTACCTCTATATTGTTATTTTCTTGATTTCAAACATAAAAATTTAGTAAATAGGCAGATTTTTACATGCTTATCAATATGTGATATGAAGCAATTCAAAAAAATTACATTTTTCAAAATGGCAGACATTTAAAACCGGGAGTGATACCATCTATATTGTTTCTGCATTTCAAACACAAAATTCAGCAGATATGCAGATTTTTGCGTATAACGTCCCATATGATGTCAAGAAAAATAAAAAATGTTGTGGAACACTTCTTAGATGGATGTTTATTTGTATGCACAATAAACTTGATCTTGTCTCCCTTTCTACTTAAACTTCCCCTCATTTTCTCAGTTTTTCTTTTGTTGGGGCTTTGTTATAGGCCCTACGGCCTTTCCCCGGCATTACTTACTAGAAAAAAAATGCATTACCTGACAGATTTAGCAGGCATGCAATTTTTTACACGATTAAAAGTATGTTGTATGAATACAATCCATCATATGCACTTAAACACTGTGAAAATTGTTCCCAGCTTAAATCAGAAGTGCGAATTTCTGACTACACTTCCTCTCAAAACCTTCCTTTGTTTGCGAAAGCAAATAGTGCAATGTTTAGACTGCATTATTATTATAATTGATATCAGTAGTGCTAGAATGATTTATTGATTGACACTTGCTAAGTACATGTACGCATCATAGATATTCATTGAGTTAGTTATTGATGTGAGCCAGAGAACGAACAGCACCGATATACATATTTAGTATTATGCTTAGTCATAACTAAACATTACAACTGGCGACGGGGATCAACATTGTTGTTTCCCACACACAAGATGTTAGGTCATATTGATTTAGCACCATTGATGCCGTTTGATCCACACTGTGCTCCCAGCTCAATAGGCCAGCGCTGGCAGACATGGCAGAGGTGATTCGGAACATATCTCTGAGCCTTGAACATCAATAATACAACACAGCAACACGCTCTTCTTTTATATCAAGTCGGCCAAGCCACTCAGGAAATATTCGATACCATTTCCGAGAGCGTTGCAGATGATGATTACGCTACAGCCCTCGCGAAGCTTATACATATTTACTGCCAAAGAAAAATACTGACTTCGAAATTTTTCAGTTTCGACAAGCGAAGCAGGGACCAGATGAGACAGTATCCCAGCATGCAACACGACTACGTCAACTGGCAGCTCATTGTGACTTTGGTGATGTAGATACGGAAACCAAGTCCGCTATCATTCATGCACTGCGTCCAAGCGTCTCCGTCGATATGCTCGTCTTGAAGAACACTTGACCCTGACCGCGCTATTAGCAAAGGCTAGTGCATTAGAGACAAGTGAAAATCAAGCAGTTGGCATAGAGCAAACCCGCAAAAGCCGTCACATAGCTCACCACGGAAACAAGATCTACCGTGTGGCAATTGTGGTTTTGTGTATCCACATCATGGGCCTTGCCCGGCAAATGGTAAGACCTGCAATGTTTGCGGCAAGCGAAATCACTTTGCAAAAGTTTGTAGAACCATGAAGAAAACTAACTCTCAAGGAAAACACTTCCCGCATGTTCCAATCCTCCACCTCACAGAGGAACGTGATGAGCAATGCCCACACATCACATCCCCACCGTCCAGTCACGATGAATTCCTATTCACCTTAGCGCGTACATCTACAAAAGCACATATGGTGAAAGTAGAAGTCAAAATGCTGTTAGATACAGCTGCATCGACAGACAGCATAGACAAAGCAACCTTTGACATACTCAATGCAGTTAAGCCCATTGCATTAACAAAATCGCTTGTCAAGATTTTTGCGTATGGCTATTTCAATGGTATTCACTGGTATTCAATTTTGAAGTCGAGCTTCATATTGTTGAAAGCATACTCCCAGTTGCAGAAGCCGCTATACGCATTCCCTTTCACATGCGGCACACAGTGTCGGAAGCTTTGAATGAGTTAGAAATTCAAGATATTATTGAACGTGTGGATGTCCCAACCCCATACATTTCACCGTAAGTAGTAATTTCAAAGAAGGATGGAAGCGTCAGCCTGTGCATTGACATACATGTGAATACCAAACAAGGCCATAAAGAGGACCCATCACCCTAGTCCAACCATTGATGACCTGATTCATTTAATGAGTGGTGCGGCTGTGTTTTCTAAGCTTGATTTGAAATCAGGGTATCATCAACTGACACTAGCACCCGAAAGTCGTTACATTACAACTTTTGCCATGCACAAAGGCCTGCATCGCTACAAGAGACTCAATTTTGGCACCAACACAGCCAGTGAATCTTTCAAAGTGTGATACACGATCAGATACGCGACATCCCTGGCGTTTTGAATGTAAGCGATGATGTTATTCTTGTCGGAAGAGATCAAGAAGCTCATGACACCGCCCTTAAATCAGTGTTAGAACCATTTGCAAAAGTTGGACTTAAGTTGAACTCAGAGAAATGCTTGTTCAATCAAAAGTCACGACCTTACTTCGGATTTGTTTTTTCTGATCAAGGATTGTCTCCTGACCCTCACAAAGTCAGATCAATAAACCACACTCCTCCGCCTACATCTGCTAAGGCAGTGCACAGCGTTCTAGGGATGGCTAGTTACTGTTCGAAGTTTATTCTCAATTTCAGCCATCTATTAGACCCCCTTAGAGAGCTTACCAAGAAAGATTTTGCCTTCGAATGGACAAGAAAACATGACAATGCATTCAAGCAGCTCAAGGCAGCTCTCACCAGCTCTATGGTTTTGTCATATTTTGACCCTAAGAAAGAGACTGAAGTCATAACTGACGTATCCCCGTATGGTTTATCTGCAATACTTACGCAAACAATGCCCGGAAAAGATGATCAGAAAGTTATAGCCTAGGTTAGCAGATCTCTCACACCAGTGGAAAGACGATTTTCACAAACAGAACGTGAAGCGTTAGCGATAGTCTGGGCATTTAGAAAGACTACATCCGTATCTCTATGGAAGTTCTTTTACATTGTATACAGATTGTAAACTGACACGATTTGCTTAGGCCCATCGTGTTGTTTAGTTAATTTTGTGTATTACGTATAGGTTGTTTATATCGATTGGCATTCCCTTCTTGCACCATGCTTGTGGGGATTCCTCTCGCTTTTGTTTACGTTGTTCTTACGGAATCGCTGTAATTAGAAAGATTACCGCACTGCTATTTTCTAGGGTATACTCGTAGTGTAACTATAGAACATTATGTATTTTCCTAAACTGTTTTGCTGTATCATCGATTTAGTTAATTAACAAGTAGTATAAATAAAGTTTGCATTCTAGTAGTAAGTTAGTTAGAGATTTTCTAGGCTACTCTAAGTTAATCTAGATCGTGCTAGGCAGAGAGGGCCTAGGTTTCAGAAGAATACGTGGTTTTGCGTATTGCTTTCTGGTTTGAATTCAGTCGATAGTTTAGGCTAACTGAATAGTTCTTGCATAGAGTTTTAATAATTATTAAGTTGTTTACGGATATAAATTCTGCGTATTTCTGCCAAACGCTCGGGTCCGTGACAAAACCAATGGGACTTATTTTAAACAATCCGCGTTCAAAAACGTTAGCTAGAATCGAAAGATGGAACTTGCGATTGCAGAACTATTGTTTTCATGTAGTGTATACAAAGGGACTACAGAACCCATCTGATTTCCTATCAAGGCACACTGCTGATGATTCTCTCAGAAGCCAGCGTACGCAATCAGCCGAAAAGCACGTAAACTTTAACACCTCTCATACTATTACGAAAGCCATGACATTAGATGAAATTAGTGGAAGTGACCTCAGTGGACGCCACTCATGCACAGTTTACATTCACTGTGATGCGGAGGCAGCTTCAGCATTCTCCAGAGCGAAGGGCGATTAGCAACATTTTTGTGCTGAGGCTCGGTTATGAGTTCGTTGTTTTTGATCAGAAGGTGAGGAGGCTCCGCAGGACTGTACTTCTAATCGGTGGGATTTCGTGTTCACAAAAGCCCCCCCCCCCTAGTTATTCATCTAGTTCTACAGCACTGAATGTATGTACAGGAAAAGATTGAGCTTGCTAGTATTTCACAAAG
>OLMO02000297.1:6815426-6827105 GCA_900291935.2 Cassiopea xamachana
GCTTCTTTAATTTCTCAATGGATAACTTTGATCATTTGTCTGAAGTCTTACAGCTTGTTACTAACTTGATGAGAAAACTGGATGACATTCCTTGTCACCCGAAAAACAAACTCTTGCTATATCATCGTTTTGTTCTTTCTAAATTATCATGGCATTTCATAATTGCGGATCTGGGAAAGACATGGGTAACTGAAAACATAGATAACCTGGTTTCTAAATATATCCGTCAATGGCTTGAGCTACCAATTAGTGCCACCCTTAGCACCCTTGTTTTGTCGAAATTAAAATATGGTTTTAGCCTTGTTCTTCCTTCAACAAAATTTGCTCAATGCCAAGTAGTTTTTAGAAATGCCCTGAAGTCATCTCCTAATAATGACATAAATGCTCTTTGGTCTCGTACTAGCTCTACAATATGATCAATATCGAAATACAAAACAAGTTCTCTCCGCTATTCAAAATGACAATGAAGACCGTATTCATCACGAACTGAAGTCACAAGGCTTTGTTATCTCATCTATACTTCTTCAAGGCAGTAAGCATACTCGTAAATTTTGGACTTAAGTTCATCATAATATGCCTAGAAACATCTTTAATTTTATCGTCAAGTATATTAACAATACTCTTGCTACCAAGAAAAATCTCTGCAAATGGTCTCTCTCCACTATATCTGCATGCTCTTTCTGCTTCCAGTCTGAGACGCTCCAGCACATAGTTTCTAGTTGCAAATCCTATCGTCAAGATGGTAGATATACCTGGCGTCATAATTCCGTTTTACTACATATTGCCAAAACTCTCTCATCTATAGCGAATAGCTCATTATACGCAGACCTTCCTATCTTTCCATCTCCGTCTTTAATAACTGGCGATTCTCTTCGACCAGACCTGGTACTAGTGCTCAACAGTACCACTGTCTACGTACTGGAACTCACTGTTGGCTTTGAATCCAATATAAAACTAAATAGCGATCGCAAGGCTAATAAGTACCACCCTCTTATTGGTAGCCTCCAGAAATCATACTCGACGGTAAAATTCGTCAACCTTTCTATGAGTGCCCTCGGAATATTTGGAACTTCTTCTGAATCTCTCTTGTCAATGCTCACAGACTTGCATTTTAACGAAAAAACTAAGCAAAATGTGATACTGACAACAATGAACATAGCAGTTAGATGCAGCTACTACATCTTTTGTAGAAGAAATAAAAGTTGGACAAACCCTGATTTGCTTGACTTTTAAAGACAGGGTTATATTAACTCAAATACATTTTCGTAATTGCTTTTCTTTGTGTGCGTGCGTGTTGTTTTTTTTTTATTATATATATATATATAAAGCAGACTTGCCAATTATACACTGCCTTAATGTAGTGAGGTGTATCATTGCATACTTAAAATATATTATTATAATCATGAAGTTTCAAAAAAATCCAGGTCTTCGTGAAATTAACAAAAAGCTATGATTCTATCCAGTGCTGTAGAGCTAGAATGATAACTAGGGGGCTCATGCATGCATTCATGTATTCCAAAATGAGGCTTTGTATTCCAAAACGAGGCTAATTGCCAATAGGCATTATCATTCAAACTAAAAAGAGGGTGGCTTCCAGTTTGAAGTGGGCAGTGGACAGGTCTAACGGACCTGGACGGGAAATTAGGGCGCTCCCGCCCACCACAAGTCTTGGGTTGCACCTTTGGCAAGTGTAAGCAACCCCAAGCCTCCCAACCAGGGTAACCGGGAAATTACTGGGAAACAGCAGTAATGGATGGTGTCGCCGGCGGAAGATCTCTTAATGGGACAACGGCGGGGATCAGCAGTCCTAGTTAGTTGGACAATCCCCTAGTTAGATGGGGCTGCGCAGAAGAAGGCAACGGCAAACCACTTCTGTATCCTTGCCAAGAAAATTCTCTCAACAATGAGTAGTGATGAAAATGTACAACATTTTATGGTGCAAGAAAATGAGACCCCCAGGTTGGATTGCGCCTATAGAACTACTGGGGAAGGGGGAACAGAACCATTCGAGTATGCCTGGCTGTCATGACGTAATTGGGAAAAACCCTATTGGAGGATCAGTTGCTGAAAATATCACCAGGTCAAGAAAGAATGGTTCTAGGTTTTCGAATTTGCATATAATCGGAACATGGAATGTGAGAACAATGAGTCAAAGGAAATTAGATATTTTAAGGTTAGAAATGGAAAGAACAAGGACTGACATTTTAGGAATTAGTGAATTGAGGTGGAAAGGCTTTGGCTTCTTCAATTCGGACGAATACACTGTATATTATTCTGGCAACGAGAAGGTTAAGGAAAATGGAGTAGCAATAATCCTGAATAGGAAGGTAGTAGGGACTGTTCTCGGTTATAAACCAGTTAGTAATCGAATCATTTCTTTACGAATACAGGGCTATCCTGTGAATTATACAATCATACAAGTGTACTCACCAACTTCTGATGCAGAAGATCAGGATATACAAGATTTTCATGATAAATTACAACTAGTAATAGACACAACGGCAAATGGAGATGCGCTATTTATCATTCGGGATTTTAATGAAAAAGTGAGAGACAAAGAGGAGATAGGAATTGTAGGAAAACATGGGCTTGGAGATCGCAATCAGGTAGGAGAAAGATTAATTGATTTTTGCGCAGCAAATAATCTTTTCATAACAAACACTTTCCTTCAACAGCCAAAACGCAGACATCATACTTGGATATCACCAAATCGACTGTATATAAATCAAATAGACTATATCCTTTGTAGCAAAAGAAGGAGGAGCGCAGTACAGGTGGCAAAAACCGTGCTTGGCGCAGATTGTGGAATTGATCATCAGCTTTTGGTAACAAAACTGCGAATAAAGCTCAAAGCGAAAGCTAATATTTGTAAAGTGCCAGCACGATTTAATGTGGAAGATATCACCAGAGACTTTTTAGTAGAAGTAAAAAATAGATTAAAAGTTATAGATGATTGTGAAAAATGTCCAAATGAGTTATGGGAAGATATTAGGGGTATAGTTCAGGATGCAGCTAATAAACACCTGATAAAGCGTAAGCCCGTAAGCCTTCAAAGAGAGCAAAATGGTTGTCAGAAGAGACCGTAAACATAGCGAAGAAGAGAAGGTTAGCAAAGGTAGAGGGTAACCATGACAGACTCATCGCATCATTTCAACGAGGAGCTAGAAGAAATTTTACAATTATAAGTGCAATATGATAGAAAAGAGTAATAACAAAGGGAACTCAAGGGATCTATTTAAGACAATCAGAAGTATAAACGGGTACATTTACACCTAGGATAGGAATAGTTAAGAACAAGCAGGGAAAAGATTTGAGTGAAGAAGTTGAAGTTAAAGCAAGATGGAAGGAATACACTGAGGACCTATATAGGCGTGATGCAATAATATCTAAAGAGTTTCTAGCAAGAGACTTTACAAGAGAACCATCAATATCTGAAAGTGAGGTCATCAGGGCAATGAAAGAAGTTGTTAATGGAAAAGCCCCTGGTATAGATAATATTCCAATAGAACTATTTAAGGAAGGAGGGAATGCGTTAATAGTAATGATAACAAAGATTTGTAACAGAATATGGGATACTGCGAAATGGCCAAGGCAATGGAAGCAATCAATATATATTCCAATAACAAAAAAGGGGATCCACGTGAATGTGAAAATAATAGAACCATTTCTCTTATTGTGCATGCTAGCAAAATATTTCTAAAAGTAATACAGAAACGTCAAGAACAATACTTAGAGCGAGAAATATCTGACTAGCAAAGAGGATTCAGGAATAACAGAGGAACACGAGATCAAGTATCAAATTTGAGCAGATTAATGAAAACAACCAGAGAATATCAAAGTAAAGTTTACATGTGCTTCATTGACTATAGTAAAGCATTTGATTGCGTTGACCACCAAGCCCTTCTGAATTTCTTAAGGGAAATTGGCATTCCAGAACATATGATAGTTTTGCTACGCGGGTTGTATGATGATCAAGAGGCAACTGTACGAACCATCTATGGAAATACAGAATGGTTTAAGATTAACACAGGTATACGACGAGGCTGTATATTATCTCCATATTTATTCAATCTGTACAGTAAGAATATAATTAGGAGGTCTAGCCTTGATGAGATAGAGCATGGAATCAGGATAGGCGGCCGAAATATCACAAAGCTTCGGTACGCAGATGACACCACGCTACTAGCTGAAACAGAAGAAGGTCTCAAAATGCTGTTAACTAGGATAAAAGAAGAAAGTGAGAAATCTGGTCTTCGGCTGAACGCAAAGAAGACGAAAGTAATGGTCACGTTAGGTGAATTGGGAGAATTTACAACTGCGAGCGAAACATTTGAATTTGTAGACAGTTTTACCTTCCTAGGTGCAAGAATTGACAGGGATGGAGGTTGCAAATCAGATATTACTAGGAGGATTGCCATGAGTAGAGCAGCAATGACTGGCCTATATAGAGTCGTGAAAGACAGAGCTATATCAGTACCCAGGAAGGTGCGGCTAGTAAAAGCATTAGTTTTCCCTGTAATGATGTATGGTTGTGAGAGCTGGACAATTAGGAAAAGCGAGAGAAGAAAAATTGATGCTTTTGAATTGTGGTGTTGGCGGAGATTGTTGAGAATACCTTGGACAGAAAGAAGAAGAAATAAGTCTGTTTTAGATGAAATAAAGATAGAAACATCTCTAGAGGTCATGATTATCAAACGAGCTCTGACCTTCTTTGGGGATACTTATGCGATCTAGCGGAATAGAGAAAGATGTCATGCTAGGGAAGGTAGAGGGGACAAGAAGACATGGCAGACAAAGAACAAGATGGCTCAACTCACTAAAAGCAATAACTGGGATGATATTGTATGAATTAAAAGAAAAAGCTATGAACAGAATAGATTGGAGAATGTTTGTTCAGAGAATCGCCAAAAGTCGACAGCGACTTGATGGTACCTAACAACAACAACCCAGTTTGAATCTTACATAAAAGAAGGTCAAGGGCGTAATATTTGTACTTTCATTTAAACACTGGATGTTGCCCTATGACAGTCACATCCATACTTTGATAACAGATTGAAAAGAATATAATTCTTGCAGTAGTAAAAGGTAGATAAAATATCGTCTTTGCCAACTATGAAAAATCTCAATTGATTGATACCAAGTTGTATTTATGCAAGGTGTAATTCACGGCGGAGATGAATTCACCGATTTGCCAGAAGCTCTTAGCGCCACTGAAAATGGAGACACACAAGCACCCTATTGCATTTCAAAACATAGGACTATTGTAGAAGAGGAGGGAGAGAAGGATGGGGGTCTGGGGGCTTGCCCACAGAAAAGTTTTTCAGAGCTATGCCCTCTAGAAAACGCCTTTTAGAACATTGTATGAAAGCTGCTATTGCCATTAATATCTGTTCCCAGAGCGAAAACTAATCATTTAACTTGAAAAAGAAATACAAAAAGTTATGATGACTCTTGCTTTTGCTGTCGTATAGTCCAACACTAGAAACAAGATCTCACGCCAGTGCGTCGAAAGAAAGGTAGTCTACGCCAGAATCTGCACTGAAATCCAAATGTGGCAAGGCATTATTACCCTGCAAAGGGGTTCAATTGCCCTGCAAATTGATCTGTTTTTCCTGTTAGGGGGCGGGGGTTTCATGCAATTTTCACCTCTGAAGAAGGTTGAAAAGTAGCTTCTTTGGAAAGAAGATGGTTAGCGTTATGACAGAGTTGAACATAAAGGAACCCGCTGGAAGAAGTTCTCTTTAGAAAAAGTGGCTTGGTGATGTTGATTACATGTTTTTTTATAAGAAAAAAGTTTATAAGAAAATGAGGCTCAAATCTTCAAAATCTTAAGAAAATCGTAAGAAAATCAAGAGGCTCAATTTCCAAAAATTTACTGTTTTTATAGGCCAAAAATCGGTATTTCGTCGTTATTGCATTCAAAATGTTAGAGATGGAATTCAAATTCATGTATGCAATATTATTAACGAAAGTGTAAACCACTCTAGCCAGTTTATTTCAGTAAAATTTAAGAAAAATGTAAAAAAATCTCAGGCTCAATTTCGGGAAAAGTTAAGAAAATTGAGGCTCAGACAAAATATTGATTTTCTTATAAAAAAAGACGTGTATTCTAGGAACATGAACGAAAATCTCATAGCCTTGTCATTTTTTGCTCTGAATCATTGTTTTCTTGGAATAACTAGGGGGCTCTAGCTCCCCCAAAATGAGAAAACAATAACTTGGGGGGCTGAGCCCCCCTACTCAGCTCTACACCCCTGATTCTATCAACTCTCCTTCAATCTCCTCTGCAAGACATATATCTGCTCTATTGTCTGGATTCTCGCCAATCAAAGGCCAACATTTCAGGGCAGAATGTTGCTGCCTAGTGATGGTGCCTTGACTACATATCAACAAGCTACTCGCAATTCGAGGCTATAGCTTGTTTTTGTATCAAAGGACAGCAGTATCAATTGCAAGATGGTGAAAGGAGTTCTTTGCATCTGTCAAATTTGTACTTGTGGGTAAGTATAGACTATTTATTCTATCTCGCTTTACTTGTTGATGTTACGTGTGTATTCTTATCATTCATTTTGTAGCTGTTGTACTTGCACTCATCTGGGCCTAAGATCACCAGAGAGTATAGTATGTACTTAGGCCCGAAAGTCTTGGGCGAGTATTCAGCTTCTGAAGAAATTAGCTTTTCACACGCTACATTAAATTATATAATGGCTTAGGGAATAGGTTTCCAACAGGCATCAGTTGCAAAAGTAGCATTGCCTTGCAAGAAACTCATATATTTAATATGATATTATAGGATTTGTAATCGAAGATCTTCGACGTAAAGGATGACAGGTGATCACTTTTTGCACTTTCATTAGTGCGGAATTCACTGTTAGTCAAAATACCAATGCAATAAGGTGCTCTCCAAATAGTTCAGTACCTTAAAAGTGTCAAGATCTAAGAGTACTAAGAGCATTTGCTATTGGAGCTACATCTACAAAATTTTACCGATACATGTTTTCTTACAAGAAACAAACGCTCTGGCTTCAGCCTAAATGTTTCTTAATCTATTTTCAAGTCCAGTATTAAACTTTTCTTAGCTTTAAAGACTTCCAATGACAATACCAACCCAGATTAGGCAACTGTGATGTAAGAAAAATGATGCTCAGGTTTATGAGGCATGTAATGGATGTTGTTTCTGCTTTCTTTCTAGTTTAATCAAAGAGTTTCTTGAAAAAACAGTTTTTCGAGACTCAGCCCACTGGTGTTTCTTAACTATTTTGTAATTTTTGCTGAATTTCAGCCTCATGCTTTGTATGGACATGTTTTGTTATAAAAAATGTGCTTTTAAAAACAGAAGGTACATGAAATAACCTCCTGTTGAACCATCTTTTCTTCCTTTGAAGTCTTTTGCATACATTTGTGGCATGCTTCTTGACTGGAAAGGGGCAGACAGATGGGGAATGCTATAGACCTTTCTAAGTAATCCTTTCTAAACCCAATGTTCTCTGAAATATCTTCTAACAATTGGTCACTGTTACCTCAAACAGCCTCAAATCCTAGGGTTAACTTTGGCCTTCATACTTTGAATGTTCAGTAGCACATTGATTTCATTCTGAATATTGACTTTAACCATGTTGTGCAATAAAGTACTAAAATTTTGATATGAAGCAACAATTTGAACTGATTTTGTTTACAAAAGATCAACATTTAAGTGTCAATTTTATACCTTAAAATGTGCATTTTGAAATTCAAGTCCAAGAAGGATGGACGAAGGATAGAACCAGCAGGAAATGACCGTAGGGTGAAAGTCAAAGTGTTCTCTTCAAAGAAGATTCAAAACAGTGCCCTCCTAAATGTTAGAATAATAGATTTTGACAATATGAGAAAAAATTCAAAGTGGTTAATGCTGCCACAAAGTTAAAGCTACCCCATTTTATGGTATCCCTTGGTGTACCTTGGGTGCCAATTTCCAATGGGCCAAGGCCTTGGCCCATACATGTTATACCAAAGCTTATGTTTAAGAAGGAAGCACTAGAAGCAGGGCAGTGCAATATGGATGCCAAGGTTATAGGTTCTAAAAAATGCTACTGAAAAGGGCTAAGCCCCTTGAATCCCATTCTTATTCACTTCTTTTTCATAACAGCTTGTTCTCCCTTTCAATATGTGAGCTCTCTTCTTCTTTTTTGGCTCTATAATCCTCCTGACTTTGAGTGTACAACATAGCTACAAATATTATTATAAAGACTTCATTTGCAAAATTGAGAATGCTCACAAAATAGCAATGACATCTAATTTGTATTTGAAGGCGACACCACTGCATACACAGGCCAAGATCAGTGGCACAAAATGCAGGTAGGTGCTTGTTAACAGAGTACAATGATACATATAGAGAATTTCTACATGCCCCTAGAATGCAACCAATCAGACCTAAAAATTTCACCAAAGCTAGCAAGGATCCATTTGAAAGAAATACAATGTATAAAGATACATATGTCCCACATAGTTACAGAGCTCCTAGAAAACCCAGTCGAGAAGCGTACATTAAGCCAAGTGGGGAGATGCAGATATTGACAAGCTACAGAACAGATTATCTTGAGAAAAAAGCTCAAAAGCCAATGTTAGCAAAGCCCATTTACAAGCCAGTTGCAAGTGGATGCCCATTTGATGGAAACACAGTTAACAATGAAACATATAAAGCATGGGAGGTACCAAAGATTGAAAGCATTTATCCACCCAACCAAGGAATTCGAAAATCAAGTGCAAAGTTTGATCATTCTACTACAGTTCAGCATGACTACCCTGGCTACTACATCAATATTGGAAGGGAAACAGTCAAGCTGCCTGAGCCATCACTAAGAACAGGGATAGGGCCTATGTCAAATGAGACTACTCACAGAATAGATTATGAAAAAAAGTATGGAGGCCCAGAGAGGTCAGCAAAGCCTCCTGAGCTCCCAGTACGAAATCCAGGCCCCTTTGACCATGAAACTACAAACCAGCATGCATTTACCTGGCCCAATGGGGAAGCAGCAGATAGCTGCAAGCCAGTTCTTCATGCACTTGCATCTAATCAGCCATTTGATGGAAATACTACAAACAAAGCAACATACAAGAGATGGGATGTACCAAGAGTGGAGACATGGAAGCCTCAATTGGCTTGGAAGCCACCTAGTCAGAGCTTTGGTGAAATAACCACATTTAAGCATGATTATCAAGGAAAGCAAGCCCCAAAAGTAAAAAGTGCACGTCCAGAGAATTTAAGAGTTTCACCTGGTGAATTTCATGGCTCTACTACACACAACGAGACATACAAGCCATGGAAGTGTTCACCGAGAGAACTTAACAAGCCAAGAGCTGGCTACAGACCCCCAACAGCACCATTTGATGCTCAAACAATACACATGAATGATTTTAGAGGACAGAAAGCACAAAAGCCTGATATATGTATACCAAAAGAAAATGGAATTGGAATCTCTGGGGATCAGGAATTTTCTACAACATATGGCAATCATTATGAAAGAAAAAAATTGCCATTATGCCCTGCAAGAGATCTTCAAGGAGAGGGCAATGCACCCAGTAATGGCTATAGATTTGCTAGAGACACTGATGGACACCAGTTTTTTTATCCTCCAAATGCAATGGGAATGGGAGAGCAGATTGAAACAATTGCACTTGCATGACAGTAAAAGCAATCTGATTACATAAACGTTGGCTGCATCCACACTTTGTCTCTTAGAAACAGCAAAGCAGTCTCCTGTATGATCCATATTTGAGACTTTATGTATGATTTCTGTAAAAAAATATTCAGGTACTATCAATAATTTCAATCTGTGTATATTTATCTGGTGATTAATTTTGTATATTTAATATGAAGTGAAGCACATTGTTTGCTTTCAATTTTGTAAGCTTTATAAAATGGCAATATGGTTTTTGTCTTTTGCTTGCTTACATTTTTATTTATTATCACTTACTTCTGACGATGGAGGGGCAGTCTGAGACTGCAGCCAGTTCAAAAATATGCCATTATATATTCCATATTAGATCATTCTCTGAAATGTTAGCCTGACTTTTTCATATTTGGATGGGGGTCAAGGGGGCACAGCCCCTCCCCCATCTTTTCTTCACAAAATAATATTTTCACTTTTTTGCTTCTTTTTCTTAGAACAAGATGCCATATAAACTATTTTCCTTTTGTTCATACACCAATAGATATGAAAGTGATGCTGTAGCCATCACAGATAAACATAATTCAAAGATTATCTCTGACCTTAGTGACCAGTCTCTTCACTTTGAAAGGCATTTTGATGGCCCCAAATATGACCACCTAAGTAGTGATTATTGAAGGCTGGGGATGTAATATGCCCTAATATGTATGAAACTGTAAGAAAGTTGGTTTTGCTGCAGGAGGTTTAGTATCCCATTGATCATAGTGTTTTCTGTGACCTATTTTTTGTTTGTCATAGTAGTTGGTCTAATGATCAAAATCTTTGCCAAAAGAGAGTGTCTGGGCACATACCTGTGCCTAAGCAAATTATTACCCTTAGAGTTATGAATGTGGACAGGCTACAGAAGGCTTGGAAATTCTGTTATGGTGATTGGTGATGGCAACTATCTATTGGTGGTGATTGCTAAGAAATGATCAATTTTCTAGGACTTGAAATGTAAAAAATACCCTCTTGATGGTCCTGTGTGCAGCGGTATTGGTTTACTAGTGGATACTTAGTAATGGTTCCTGTTATGAACCATATTAGTCACTGTATGAGTATTAATGTCAGCATCTGGTTTTGCATGACTCATTTTTAGGATCTCTTTTACCATATTGTGAAATAAAATGAATCTTATATGAGAACTCTTTGGTGACTAACTGTATTTCACCTTTTTAAGAGTCAGCAACCCATGGCAATGTAGATAGTATTACGCCATGTACCATAAAACCCTGAATATAAGCCCCCCTCCAAAAATAAGACTCCCCCAATTATAGACCCCCTGTAAAATAATCCAAAAATCCTTTCTAATATAAACCCCCAGAATATAAGCCCAGGGTTTACATTTGGGATTCAGTGTGTATAGTTAGCAGGGCTGCTGAGAGAATTCAGAGGCCCCAGGGCAAAAGAGGAAGATGAGGCCCCTTAAGAGAGAAGCAAGCAAAATTTTTTCATGGTCTAGAAATTAACTATGGAAAGTTACTAATGGTTTACTTTATGAGGCACCCCAGACCTTGAAGCATTTGGTACTATGAGGCCCCTTGGACCCTGAGGCCCTGCAGAAATTCAGGGTGATGAGTGAATATGGACAGAGCTAAAATAGAGCCTCTGTATTTATTTAAGTCCACCAAACAATGCTTGTTAACCTCTGTAGAACCAGGACATGCATTCAGGATTTTACGGTATGCTATATTTATGAATGAATGTATTTTTGCATATTGAGGATTTATCTTTTATTAGGAAATTGAGTATAGATTCATCAAATTTCTATCATTGGGCTCGATTTTTATCACATTTACAGCTTATGTATTTTATCGTAGTGTATATTTAAATATATATCAGTATCATCAGTATTGAACTGAATAAAAGTCGATTTTTATTGCATAGCTCCCAACTTTTCAGAAGTTACTAGAGGGTCAGGTGTGTAAATATATACATATATATATATATATACATATATATATATATATATATATATATATATATATATATA
>OLMO02000297.1:6829973-6842110 GCA_900291935.2 Cassiopea xamachana
AAGGGCGTGGTCACGACAATTTTTTCTAGGGAACCCTCCCGTTTTCTCATTTGCAACGGTCAGAAAATATCCTGAATCCGCTCCTGAGATCGTTTTATATCTAATAATGCCGTTAATTATTATTAGGCACAAAAATAAACTTCCAGCTTTTCCAGCCAAAGCAGGAGAAAAAGCTATGGTTTTCCAGCCAAATTCTGAAAAAGGCCCATTTCCCAGCATTTCCAGCTGGAGTGGACACCCTGCATGCGCAAGCCATGCACTATCCCTTTGCAAGAAAAAACTTGGGAAAGGATGAAATTTAAATGTAAATTAACAAACATTAAATACTTTCGCGATGATCAAAAATGATGTTTTCCCTGACCTACAGTATCAAAGTGCTATTTTCCCCTTGACCTGCGTGAAATGGACGCTCCCTCCTGACTGTATAAACCCTGAGAGAGAAACAGAATGTCAAGGAAAAAGCTTTCGCGAATTTTGAGTTTTCAAAGGCAGAAACTGCGAAAAAGGTCAACCATCGCGAAAATCGCGACACTGTTTTCGTGGCTGCAGTGTTCCAACCAGTAGTGGTTTCTCAAGAAAAATTACGGAGAGGGGGCAGAGGTCCTAAATTTTCAGAGTTTATCCCTTTATAACAATAAAGCTCATAAGCATGTTGCGACTCAGAATCGCTAAAATATAAAGATAATTTAAGAATGCTGCACAGCTCAAGGTTCATGAAGATTTGGAAATTTTGTGATTCGGGTTATAATGTTGCTTACTATTCTTTTCCACATTTGCTTTGCTTTATGATGAAGTAAGGCACCAACAAATACCTGATTGCATCTATTTGATTTTCAGCCGAAGTTACACATATAGTACTTAACAATAATTTTAGAATAATCTAAGGCTCAAAACGTACAAATGCTGAGAACATTGAAGCTCAAAAAAGGTTGAGTATTATAAAGATTGCATTTATTGAGAGCACGTGCTGTTTATAAGAAGCAAATATACAAATAAATCGAGGCTCTGGTAAAAGTCGTTTTTTCATTAAAACACATGTATCTCGCTTTTGGCCCACAACTTTCGCCGAGAATTTGCCGCCCGGGGTGCACTCGATGCCGCCCGGGGTGCATTTTGCCCCCTAATAGCCGCTACTGCTCCCAACTTCTTGGCGCGAAAGCTTTACATAACATACACTTTGATTGTCACGTGACTCTTAACTCGCCAACCAAAATGTCGATGTGTCACTTCTTCAGGAAACCATATACTAAAACAATTTTCAGGGGAAATATCCGAGATCTTGATTTTTCCTATTGACTGTCCATATCTATCCACTCTACTTCTGCCCTTGCCTGTTATCACTGAGCTGGTTTATTATTGACGAAAGCAATTAATGGGAATACACACTTTCTGTTCTAAACCTACTAAATTGAAATTCAAGCTCTCTTTGTAGAGAGTGAAAAGTCCGCAATACCATTCTATTTTTCTAAGAACCAGTAAAACTGAGGTTCAGGCTGGCTGTTCTTAATTTTCCAGAATTTTGAGGCTGAATTGTTTTTAATTTGTTCTTAAATTAGTAGAGTGTAAGCAATTGGATGTTTTGATGGATTGAGAGCTGATTAGCCAAATATTACATCCGAGATTGTCCCTCTAGTACATCAATTTATCTTTATTGAAAAGTTTATTAACAATTCAAAAAATAGACAATTTGAGCAAAGTATCTAGTTTCGCTATGGACAATTAATTCGCGAAACTCAAAGAGAAGTAACAAGGCTGTCAATTACCTTTAGGCTAGCAAGAAAAGGACATTTCATTCCCACATATTCGTGGAGAGCGTAAGCATCGACGTCCAAAAATAAATTTTACGACAGTACTTAAGGCTCAGCCTTGTTCTTAATTTTCCATCAAATTTCAGGCTTGTGTTCATACAAACTTGTTCTTTTAAAAGAGAGTAGCAGATTTGGCTTCATAGAACCTAATGAACTGCTTCAAACATAATGTCAAACTTAGTCTTCAATTTCCAATAATCAAGTCTCCATCTTTAGAGGTAAAAAAATACAAACTCAAAATCTATCGCTGCATGTCATACAAGGAATCATCTAATTCTGCGTCATACATGTTTTTCACATTAAATGCCGCATACTCCTTAACTAAACCTGAAATGCACTACAATTATGCTAACTGTAGTGCATTTCAGGTCACTAGCTATAATATTCACTGAGAATTCTTGTTAACAAACTTCATAGCCCTCTCTCGCCTAGAACCCATACTTTTTTACATCCGTCTACAAGATTACATCAACAAACATTAAATAAAATAAAACAAAGTGCACTGTTCAAATCTACATATTAACTTGATACCTTACTTTCTTGGGGCAATTAATTTTATAGAAAAAGATTTCAGGTTTGTTGATTCTCATTTTACAAAATTACGATAATGCATTTGCATGACATGAGAGCACCCTTTCATATTTCTCGACCAAGTTCCGCATTCTAGATGAATGCTTTTAATGTATATAACTCAGTTTTCCAATTGACTGTTGCAAACTATCTGAAGTTCTAAGGTGTCATTTTATCATTATTTCAGTATTTCAGATATCTTTTCATAATATTCTTATTCAAGTAATGTTCTCCACAATTCAATGTGAATTTTGATAGGAAGGAGCGCCATAACTTGAACTTGGAGCCCCATTTTGGCTAGACGACTGCTGTCCACTGCCTAGAAAAAACAAGAAGGGACTAACTCAATTTGAATTTGAAAACTTTACATGAATGATGATGAGGATGATAAGCAATTCAGTCCTGGCAAATTGATGATATGTCTCAGATTACATAAAACATCGAGTGTTGAAGTAGCAACAACAGCAGCATGAAAACAATAAGCAGTTGACTGAGTATTCAATTCACTGACTCTGTAATTTAGAAAAGTGAAAAGTAGAAATTGAAACAATATCAAAATGAAAAGCTCAACAACCAAGTAACAATCAAAATAATATACAGGAAAAACATTCAACTAAGTTGTCGCAGCTATCAGTACTTATCCTGCCCAAAAATAACAATGAAATCAAGTCGAGATACAAAGGAGGCTTTCTTATTAATGTTTGTAGAACAAGACTCAACAATGTTGTTGATAGATGATCAAACCAAAATAGTCTTCAAAGCTGTTACTGTTTATGTGTCATCGCAAAGAATAAGATGACTCTCAAAAAGTGTCTAGTGGAGACCCAATTTTACTATGTTTGATAGATTCCAAAATATACATTAATTGAATGAATAAAACAAGAGCCAACTTTCTGTTTTCTTTTGTACAACTGCTATCATCCTCCAGAGAAAGTCATGCATTGACATAGCTTTTCCCTCATGCTCTAGATGAAATTTGAAGAGCGCAAAATGAACTTACGCCTGATGGTATTCGCCCTCTTTATATCAAAGGACCGCATGACACATCCCCTCCTTTGCCAAATTTATTGAGATTAATGCCTCTCAAAAAATTATGGGGATTTTCCGACAATAAAATTATATCATTATTGCTTTGCTTTTTTGATATTGCTTTTTTGATAGCTTTGTTGGCTTGATTTCCTTTTTCTTCTACATTGAAACCCTGTGAGCTTGCTTAACTTCATTTACCCAAGAGCTTGTCTCTTCAATTCACCGTGTTCTAGCCATATTATATTGCTGGCCTTATCTTTCTCTCAATCCTTCACTCAGACTATTTCAAGGGGATAACTTCACGCTAACACAGTTTGTAGTCAAGTTAGATTATCAAGTATGGAGTTGTGGGTGGCTAAAACATGAAAATCCAGGGGCTGCAAACAGTAGTCGCGCATGCCAATGCCCTCAATCAGTGAGCTCCTAGTTATGAGTAGTGAAAAGAAATATTATGACTTCTAATAAATAAAAAAGTACCTCCATATCCTGGAACCATTGGCATTTGACTGAAATAAATTCAAATCAAAATCAGATAGGAAATAATGAAGTAGTTCTAGAGCTGCAGATAACTGCTTTTGGTCACACATATATTTCGGATACATGAATATAAGATCAGACTTGCAGCTCCAAACAACTCAAAGCGGTCGCTCGTGCAGAAACATGCAAACGTGCAAATTGATGCTGTGGCACTAGTTATTTCAGGGCATGAATTGCTACAACTACTCGTGCAAAAATGCCTAGCTAGAAATATAAAACTGCACTTATTTCGGGAGTTCGAAAGCACTGACATAACTACCAAAGATTTTGATTTACTTGATTACCAAAAGTGGACCTTTGGGTCAATATCATCAGTGTAACAACGATGATTGAGGAGTATGCTAAATGAAACCTATTAACTAATTATCAACATGGTACGTGCTGGGTAAGCAGTGGCGTAACGTGACCTCTTCGACAGGGTATTCTATCATAAGTTTCTATAAGTTTTTGGATGTAGCTGGGTGTGGCTCCTTGAACCTGAGCATAACTATGGCAAGACATGTTGCTTAGTAAACATCCCGTATGGAAGGCTTTTTATCGGATAACAGGAAGTACGCATCAAAGCGGAAGTAGTAGAAAATGACCTTGTCAAAAATGTGAACTGAACAGTACGCAATTGCTTCGAATTTTGAAAGACCAACAAATTTGATAACTCGAAGGAGCTATTTGAAATCTATTAGCATTCACCACTTAAGCAAAAATACATATTATAGTGCCCTTCCTAACCAAGGCGGGAAATTCATACGGTGAATAAACTGGCCTAAGGCGCCTTAGTCAGAGAGATTAAGGAATAACTTACCTTTCACTGGTCTTCACAATTGCTACTACCAGAAAAATGGCACACAAGTGCAATTATAGATTGCTTACTGAAAAATGTATAATCACGGAACTTTCTTCTAATTCTTCCATAAATACTTTTGCATCCTTTTCGACAACAGGCATGATCGCTTTCATGAATTTGGAAGTGAGACTACGGCCGCGAGTTGCTCAATCACTAACCGAGGCTGGACGCTGGAAAAAATTCTGCGCCCAATCCGATTGTTTTTGCAGATTAACGAGGGAACTATTGATTCTATTGATTAAAATGAAGCATTTTGATTGGTTGAGCACCGTCCAGGGTATTCACTGCGTATTCGTAACAGATTTAAGTTTAACATGAAGCTCTTCTTTCTCTCTTAAGGCCTCACAGCTTCAGAGTTCACTATATTGAAGTTTAGAAGAGCTAAAAGGCTGAAAGGCAACTACATATGCCATTTCAATGACCAAAAACAGTGCAGATTTTTATTTTTTCTGAAAATTGTAGGGTATTCAGTGAATACCTTGAATACCATGACGCTACGCCACTGGTGGTAAGTAGATACAGTTTAAGGATCTTTTTACGGAGTTTTCAAGGACCGAAAGATGAATTTTAAGGAGTATTTCTGTGTTTCTCTATGACAAAAACTAATTCATTTCCTAAACCTGCCGCTCAAAATTCTCTCCCCCTAGAGTTGACCAAGATAAAGAATTTTTAAGCAGTGTTTTCTAAAATGCACGAATTTATCGAGATTTTAAGAAGTAGCATGAACCCTGTATCAAAATACGATTTAAGTACAATGAAGTAGCATTAGGTCAAAATAGTATATTATAACTGCAAAGCACAAACCCGTATTGCTGTGAATACATTCCATACATGGGATAGCCCTGGTTTTGCATCATTGGCATATAGGCTTGAGCATTTGTTTGCTGTTGTCCTGATTGTCCAGAACTCGCCATTTGCTGGTTTGCCATTGCTGCTGCCCAATAATTGTAATACATTTGATGGTATGGGTTGTACATTGAATACGCACCAGCAGCATTTGCTTGCTGTCCCTGTGCAACAGTTGAAGACGATGCTGGCACAGAGCTTTCTCCACTCTCCTTTCCCCACCAACACTAAATGTGGCAAAGTCACAAAATAGTTTCAGCAATATACCAACAATAAGGTTAGTTTAAACATAAACAGCTTTTCGTTATATGGGACACTATTTGAGAGCCTCATATTTCAAATACAGAAATCTGCTTGGTTCATATTAACAAGCTAATAATGACTAAAACGTATTGCTCTCATGCTACTTAGATCTATCTATTCACTCTCATCCAACTTAATAATATCCATGATGAAAAATCATTCTATACAAGCTACTATTAAAGATATTATCTGAAACCCTACCCTAAAAATCCTTAACTTGTGAGTATTCAAGGAGTAGGAGAATTTCTTAGTTCAATCGATTGACTGTCTTGCTCAATACTATATTCCAATTGCATTCACTACTTTAAAAGAATCCCCAATCCAGACCCAAAACCATTTCACTGGGAAAAACCAGGTGATCACCCTTCGAACCTTATTTTACAACATATGCATGGAATTCTACAGTACTATTGTACTATTTGAGAAAAACGAAACCCAAATGAAGAGGGAATAATCAAAATGAATTTCATGGCATTTGTAGTACCACAAATCATGCATTCAGTTACTAAAAGAAAATTCTATTCAAAGAGATGACAAAGTGGGAACTGCAATAGCACCTTAATGTAACAGCCATCCATTTCCTGTCCATTACATTTAACAATGGCAGTTGCAGCAGATTCATGACTGGCAAACCTTAAATAGAACAGAAAAACCAAATAACACAAATAGTTTCCTTTGCCTACTGTTGGAGAACGCACATTGGTGGGTATGACAACCTTGGCTGATGTTGTTAGGTCCTTTGTCGTTCTCACGACTAATCATTTTGCATGTTATGATGAGAAATTTTGCATTGCCATTTGCTTGGGATCGTGGAGGGAAAAATCTCCCTTTGGCACTTCATGTTACACAGCACTGTTTACCTTGAAAATGCCTTATCTACGCCATGTCAGAGAAATGCTGCAAACATCTTATGATAAAAGCTCACTAAAGAAGCAAGTAAAGTAAGGAAAGAAGTAAAGGTTATGGGAAATAAATGAATGATAAGGTATGTACTGCAGTCGAATCATTTAGCGTGTGCAGTATTTGCCACACGACATAAAACAATCAAGCATCCTCTCTAGTTTCAAAAAACGAATTAGACATTGGAACAGTGATAGATGTAGCTGTAAGCTCTGCAGACCGTGTATCTCAAGAGTGGCATTTTGTTAATATAGTAATTTTTTATAGTTTTATCTTGCAATTATTACTTTTGGGCCTAAATTAGCTGTAATTTAGCTATCAAGTTTTTTATGTAAGCCTACATCAAATAAAGTGAGGATGATAATGATGATACTAATGATGATGCTAGTGATGATGATAATGACGCGGGTGATGATGATGATCAAATTCTCACGCGCCCACATATGCGCAAATGAAATTAGGCGCACTTTTAATCACCTGTGCTAACAGCGGTGCTTGAGAGTTTGCTGTTAACATCAAACTCTGCTGACATCATTTTGAAAGTAGCCAACCTTATAATAAATGATTGATTGACAATTTAATGCAACAATTTAATCTTTACTGTATGGTCTAATTATTTTGTACTGTTTCTTAGACAGCTAGCAGGATGTTTCCTACCAATGCAATCGCATGCGCAAAATTAATTGTGTCTGCTAACTGTTTCTAGCACTTAATTCCATTGAACAAATACTGCCACTGTAAAATACAGGATATCAAAAATAGTATACTTACTTAATAAAGCAATAAAGTTTATCCATAAAAATTCTGGTATCTTGAATCTGACCAAAACAGCTGAAGGTCTGGCGAAGTTTATCGTCTATGAATCATGAAATATGTTTACAGAAAACGATGTGCATGAAAAAAATATTGTTTGCACAGAGAATTTCATCTTCATTTTTTATCACTATAAACCAAATTCCCTTATTCCACAAATATCTTACTTACTATCCAAACAAAACTACATATTGAAACAATATAACGAATCCATTGATTTTAAGCATGACTGGTGAAATGTATATCAATATGATATTCAACGGGGAGAGAGACGCCTATTAGGCACTAAAGAAAAGATAAGGCATGCTTAAATCTTTCCATAAGCATCATATACCATATCATATAGTTTCCTATATATCTACATGACTAGTAGAATACAGAACATTATGGCATTCTACACATCATGGATTTTAGGAGGAAATTGGCATTCAGATGATAGATAAGAGTATTTCGAGAGTGTAGAAAAACGCCACGGTTTTCGCCGTTTAAGTTACATAGCTTGAGGGACTAAACATCAGATTTGAAGATCAATAGCAATTTCCCTTTTCACTTGTTCAGAACATTCTCTTGTCTTTCCATCATACATTTCTTATCTTTCTTGTCACCTTTATTTGCACCTTATTGCTATATTGCAGTGGTCTTCAATCTTTTTGCTGGATCAGAACCCCAAGGAAACATTCAAGTGGCTCAATGCCTCCTTTCTCCCATACCTGCACAGGAAAATTAAAAAGTACTGTCGATCATAGCATCTTTGCAACTTCTGGCGGAGCCTTTGGACTCTACTGGAGGAACCCTGGTTGAAAAAGCACTGCTCCATCGTTTCTGTATTCACAGCTTCAGTGCTCTCCCTTTAACTGTCTGTAAGCATACTGAAAATTGTTAGTAGGTAGGTTTTCCCTCTATACAGTGCTCAAAGTCATCCAATTGCAATATAGGAAATAAAAGCTGGCCCAGCACCATAGCGAGTATGGAGCCTATGAAGGTAATTTGCTAAAATAACAATCTGCTAAAATAACTAGAATTTATTGCTTCCGAGGATACCTGATATCGAATTTGGGAGATTTGCTACATAGACAGTTGTGTTGCTTGAACCAGCGGCTTGATAGACCTCATTGTAATTCAATGCAGGAGCTAAAGAATAAAAATAACTTGCAACATTCAAGACATAATCTGACTAAACAATCATCCAACTGTAATCTATAACATTACTTTGTTTCTGGAAATTAAAATCAATAACTTTTCATCCAATGTCTTTTGAATGAAACAATATTGCCTAAGATTGCCAAAAACCAAGTAGTTGACATGAAAGTAATGGACTCTCCTGAGTAAATCTCAAGAAACCAGGAGAGAATCAGACCAATACAATACTACATTGACAAAAAGTTGACTCTCACTTACTGATTCTTCAAAAACAAGGCTGGTCAAGAAGCAACATTAATACAGGGCAATATCCTAATTGTAAAGAGCTAAACCAACCAAATAATTTAAGTTCATTGTGCTAAGCTGATAAGTGGGGCTGATACCCAACAGTACTTACGTTTTTGCTGTTGCTCACCAGTTCCTGGAACTTTATTTCTTGTCGCCCAGTTAGTTCTAATGGCCTTTGCACCCAATGTAGCACCTACAAATGCAAAATATCAACTATTAATATGGGATTCTAGTACAACTTGCATTGCTTCTCTTCCACTGTAGAACAAAAACAAATACACATATAGTATTTATAATATAGTATTAAGTAGAAACCCACACAAAAGAACCTGGTTATGAGTTGAAATTTTTATAGGCAGTCTGCGCTTTTCAAGTTGCACAACATATGACAAGATTATTATGCAAGAATTTTGAATTTAAAGCATTCTAAAGAATCATCAAGAATTATTGTGCTGACGACATTGCAAATGTTAGCAAAACATGTGGTGTATACAGAACCTTGTTGAGAATCTTACAGAACCTTGTTATACAAGAACCTTGTTAAGAACCTTACAGGCTGGAATTAAGAATTCCAATTCAATAATTTAGAACCTATCCAGGCTGCCCAGGAAAACCCTAGGTTCTTTTATACGGGTTTCTACTGTAACCAAAATTATCTTTATAGCATGAATAATATACGAAAATACCTTGCATTTTGTTAATAGCATCCTCTGCATCCTAAAGATAAATTAATATATTCAAAAAAACCATTTGTTTAAACGAAGGAAATTTCGTGACTACAATAAATGATTGTGTCCTAAATTCACCTGGTCAAGTAAACACACATAAAAGCAAAAGATTAAAAATTTTCTCTGAAAAACAAAATTACTTAAAATTGCATGGATAGCCAGATATATCTAAAAACTAACATCACCTGACAACACAATTTTGGCAAAAGATAATGTGGAAGCATTAAGAGCATAACAATGCCTTAGCTGCAAACATGAGCATTAGAATGAAAGCTGAGAAGCAACTGAATCACAAAAACAAGCTGGCATGCAGAGCTTTCAATATTGCCAGCTACTTCTGCCTAAACTTCCATCTACTGACTTGACATGATGTAAAAAGTACACATAATGGGTGGCCCTCTATGGGTCACAGCTACCTACTATGCATGATCAGACTTATCCTTAATATTATTGAAAGCTCTGCCACGATCATTATTTCAAACAAAATACTAAACATCAAAATAGTTTTATAACCAACTCTCTATTAACAACAATAAATTCAAAAGTCTAACCTAAATAAAACAGTGAAAAAAAAACAATATACTAAAGGCTTATTTGCAGCTACATACACAAATGAAAACATATCAAAATTGTAGAATGATTCAACTCAGGTATACATACAATTTTTGATTTGAAAGACACAAAGCCATATCCCTTGCTTTGATTTGTCACAGCATCTCTCACAACACGTACAGCCCTTAAATAAAATGAAATTTCATACAATAAAATGCACTGATTAGTCAATAAAGACCAAATTGAAGTTGAATATGACTGATCTTAAAGACTAACTAAACATGATACAGGCCATAAAAGAAATCATTCAATTTCATGAAGATGCCTTGGTACAATCAGAGCAACTTTAAATATCATAACAAAATAACTGTATCCAATGTGTAAGTCAATAAGTTTCATAGAATACACAACATGCCCAACTATTTACTAATTGTCCATACTTAACATTTTCTTTCCAGGATCTACATCCCAATACCATCTAGTTTAATTAGAAAAACTCCACATGCTATAAGAAATTGCTATTTGGGGGCTCTAGCGGCCAAGCCATCCCCATAGGCTCTTCATGATACATAACAGCGTCACTGTGAATCACAAAGGCAGTGTGCTTTTTCACTTTATGAGAATACAAATCAAGAGATGCACCTAGCATTTAAGGGTCTACTCTCTGAAAACATGACAGACATGTCAAGAAATGGCCTAACAAAATACTTTGGCATAAAAAATTCTCATCTCATTTGAAATTCAGTCAAGGAAAATTGCTTTCAAACACTTGTCCAAATTTTCTCATGATGAAAATCATTGCAGCTAATGCATATCAATATTGCATTAAGCATGAGCACTTTAATATATTATAAAACTACCTTTTCATAGAAACTTACTCTGAGAGAAACACAGTACCTAATAGTAATTATGAGATGGAGACAGAGACTTATTCAAAGAGAGAATTTCTACTAAGGACCTCTGATAGCTCTCTCAATATGTAATATCCACTGCATGTTATAGCAATCTTAACAGCGCAAGATTTAATCTGGCTAGCTTCATATTCTATTCATTGGGTATTTAAGAAGTTCTATTATGACACTACTTACACAATTTCCCCAAAGATTTCAAAAGCTTTTCTAACTGCTTCTTCATTTATGTCCTGATCTAAATCTCCAACAAAGATGGATGAACAGGCGCCATCTGTAATGATAACTAATACTGAAATATCCCTTAAAATGTAACTCTCACTATATACCTGTCAATGCAATACATTGAAATCTGCCTGTAACAATATCTGCCTGATTTGATAGTTAAATGAAAATTTGATGTGCCTGAATATTTCTTTTCAGGTGGTGCTCAAAAATTTGATTGCACAAAATTGGAAACAAAGAGAAACAAGAGTTATAGTTTAAAATGATTCTTTCCAAAAACAACAAGTAAGCAGAAGCTCTTTCCTGTGAACAAGGAGGAGCCTTATAATCTGCAGTGTGTTTTAGAGTTTCTGGTTTGGTAATTTTAGACTTACAATTTGCATGCAAACTGATTTTGTCAGTATTTTAGGGCATTGCCCGTTTACTATTTCATGCATCATTACTAGCTTATTGTATACAACCACAGCTACAAATGTGGAAAACAGACATAGAGTTGCATACATTCCATACTTTTACATTTTTCCTTTCACTCTGATGTGTGCAAAAATTTAATGCCTGTAACAGTATTTGCCTAATTTGATGGTTAAGTAAAAACTATCAAATTAGGCAAATATATATATATATATATATATATATATATATATATATA
>OLMO02000297.1:6846376-6881068 GCA_900291935.2 Cassiopea xamachana
TCATCATCACCACTAGCATCATCATCACCACTAGCATCATCATCACCACTAGCATCATCATCACCACTAGCATCATCATCACCACTAGCATCATCATCACCACTAGCATCATCATCATCACTAGCATCATCATCATATCCCCATACTTATCTCCATATTGTACAAGATAGCAGGGTTCATACATGTTTCTAAGAAAACAATTCCCTGACTTTCTGGCTGAAAAAATGACACATTTCACTGACTCTGGGTGCAAAAAGACTACATTTTCCCTGACTTTAATGAGAAGGTACTAAACAAAATTAATAACTTTAATAGACTTAAAAACACAGGCCTGTGGAAAGCTGAACTGGATATGGGGAGGGAGGAGAGTACTGGTGTAGAAGTCAAGTTAAAAGCTGAATGCTTTTGCATGTTACACACATGTCCCAATGAATCTAATGGTATTTTTCCTTTATCCAAAGGTATTGCATGGGAAATGGGTGTCTAAGGTGTCATCCTCTTGAATGTCAGAAAATGCCCTTTGGCAGAATAGAATCAATTTGCTTTCATAATCAATCTTAAAAGACTCAACACCAAAGCTAGAAGCAAAACCACCTCTTCTTATGCCAGTCCACTAAGGAAGAGGCATAGTCTACCCCCAGATACCTGGCATTGGCTACACGAAATGCAATCAGTGAGTAAATGTTCCCTATCACTCAGCAGGGTAATTATCTACATGTTATCTTTGCAGCAAGAAGGCAAATCCAAGAATTGAAGTGCTGGCATCTTACTCTCTGACTAAGTTTCATACTGACATTCCTATAATAATTGTGCCAGAATGACAATAGATGTTAAACTTTTTGCACAACAGTCACAACATCTGCATACCACATATAATAGTTATAATATTACTAGATTGGGTAAAATAAATCAAGAAATTATTGAATATTATAGTGTAGACTACTTCTATGTACAGCCTCAGTGAATTATTCCCCCTGCCCAGCAGCATTTTTGGAACCGTAAAAACATAACACAACAAACAAGAATCATCTTGGTAGTAGATAAACTTTTAGAGGACTACATTAATACGCTTGAAGAAACAGAGCTTCTGAAAACTTGTTGCAGACTATATTCAAAGTTCTTCCAGGTCCAGGTCCAGGTGGGGCTATTGCAGGCATTGCTGCCCTTGGCCCGCCACATTGAGATCGCGAATAAGTCTTCTCAATTGATTTCTGTTCAGGGCTATCTCCTTGCATACATCAAACCATTCCTTATCCCACACTTTCAAAGTCATTCTGGGTGGCTTGACTTGGCTCTTTAGTTCGTCATTGACAATCATTCTCCATGTTTTTCTGGTTCTGCCCGGGGGACATCTCCAGTTTTTGCCTTTTTCTAACTCCAGAGCTGCATTAGGAATTGTGTCCTCTATCATTCTCAGCACATGTCCCAGCCATTTCAATCTACGTTTCTGAATAGTGACAGCACAGGATTCCATTTTCGCTGTCGGAAAGATGTCATTAGTGAGCTTTTGCCCTCTGTGGAGAATTCGGCGAAGGCATCGCTTTTCAAACGATTCCAGCAATTTAAGATCAGAGTCCTTCAGCGGCCAGCTTTCACAGCTGTATAGGACAACACTCCTGACACACACTTGATAGATCTTGACTTTGACCTTGTGAGGTATATGCTGCATTGGTTCCACAACTTGTTCAAAAATTTGAAGCTTCCTGACACCTTTCCAATACGAGACTCAATTTTGGAGCTGACACTTCCATCAAGTTGGATCTTGCTTCCAAGGTACTCAAACCTGTGAATACGTTCAATCTCTTCATCGTAGACCGTGAACTTCTGGCCAACGTTCTGCATGCAGAACTTTGTTTTGGCAACATTGAGGTGGAGTCCAACGCGTGTTGAATTTCTTGCGACTTTGTCAAGTAACTTTGGCGCATCATCACTGTTGTCATCCAATAAACAGATATTATCCATGAAGTCCAGGTCTGCTACAATCATGTCATCAAGTACAACTCCACGATTATCGTTCTTGAGAGTCTGTGCCATAATCCAGTCGACGGCGAGATTGAAGAGGAACAAGGAGAGGATTGAGCCCTGCCTCACGCCACTATGGATACTAAACTTCCTGGACATATATTCAAAGTTCTTCCCTGAATTTTGAGTTTTTTAGAAAAAAATTGCTGACTTTACCTGACTCTCTCTGACCTTCCAGACTTTATGAGCCCTGATCAAGCTAGTTCTTGCAGTGAAATTGCAAAACAAAACATATTAGATTTTTCATATAAAAAATTTTTGCAATCCACTGGCGTGAAATTTTTGTGCAAACATTAATTTAAAATTATGTTTTTTAAGGAGACTTAATTTTGATAAGCTTGATAAAATTAAGGATTTGTATGAATTTTAAAGGATATTTTCTTTTTTCTTAAGGAGTTTTAAGGATTTTAAGGAGGACGGGAACCCTGGGCAGATGGCCAGTGGGAAGGCCCAAGAAAAAGTGGAGAGCATGCTTGACAGAACTCCACCTAAGCCGGTCCCAAGCCTGGTTGAAAAAGAAGGGGGGTTGGGCGTAGGGTTAGCACCCCTATCCGTAAAACCAACCTCGCTATGGAAACAGAAAACAGCAAATCTACAAAACATCGGTGCAATGTGGTGGCTTTGCCCCAATGTATGATGCCTGTGTGCCAAAGCCGAAAGGACGCTTACAGTCTGATGAAGAACTCAACGCTGAGTGCCACGCGCCCAACAAATGTTGGGACTTGGAATGTGAGGACAGTCTACCAGGCGGGAAAGATCACCCAAGTTGATAGGGAATTTGAAGCTTATCAACTTGAAATCTTCGGACTAACAGAAGTACGATGGACTGGAAGTGGAAAAAATAAAACAAGGCGGAGTGACATTTTTGTATTTGGGTCCAGAGGCCCATCACGAAAGAGGAGTAGGCATACTCCTAGGAAAGGAAGCTACAAGGGCACTGATAGCCTGGAATCCTGTAAACGAATGGATAATCACAGCAAGACTTTACACAAGACATTGTAAAGCCATGGTCATGGTAGTCTATGCTCCGACAGAAGAAGCAGATGATGCAGACAAAGATGAATTCTACCAGCAATGTCAAGATGTCCTTAACAGCATATCGTCCAGTGATTTAATACTGCTGATGGGCGACTTCAATGCGCAAATCAACGGTCAGAAGCATAACAGAATCACCAGACCTCATGGATCAGCCCAAAATACTAACGATAATGGTGAACACATGTTACTGCTGTGCAACATCAACGGGCTGTGTATCGGCAACACATACTTCGTTCACAAAACAATTCACAAGAAAACCTGGAAATCACCAGACGGTGAAACTGAGAATGAAATCAACTACATCTGCATTAGCAAGAGGTGGCGATCAGCTCTGAAGGACGTGAGAGTTTGCCGAGGTGCAGATGTAGGCTCCGACCACCATTTTGTAAAAGGAAAAGTCCAACTAAAACTTAAGAAGTTGGAAAAACACAACCCAGTTAAACCATTTGCGATTGAAAAACTAAAGGAAGAGCAGACATCCACTCAGTTCCAACTCAAGTTGAGCAACAAATTTCAGTTGTTGGACGAAGCTGGTGACTACGAGGAGCAGTGGGCTATGTTCAGAGAAGTGGTGGTCAGTGTTGCAGAAGATCAACTTGGTAGAAGAGCAAAAAGATATGAAATGTGGATCCAAGAACATACATGGATTCTGATTGATGAATGGAAAAAAATCAAACAAGCGATGCAGCAAGCACTGACACCTGAAGCCAGTGTTCAAGCCAGGGAAGCCTATCGAGTGGTCCATAAGGCAGTGAAAAGAAGCTGCCGAAAAGACAAAGATGAATGGTTCAAGCAAATAAAGGTGTTGACAAATCTGCTTAATGCATGCTGGCAACACCAGAAAGTGCCAAAAGACTGGCGAATGGTGTAATCATCAAACCACCAAAGAAGGGAAATTTGGCTGACCGCAACAACTGGAGAGGTGTCACCTTATTGTCAGTTCCAGGAAAGGTTCTCTGTGGCATTCTTCTCGACAGATTAAGGGATGTGGTGGACACCAAGCTACGTGAACAGCAAGCCGGCTTCGGAAAGGGCAGGTCATGCAATGAGCAAATCTTCACCCTGAGAAACACCATCAAGCAGTGTCTGGAGAAGCAGCAACAACTTCACATCAACTTTGTAGACTTCAAAAAGGCGTTTGACTCGGTTCACCGTGAATCACTGTGGAGAATCTTGGAAGTGTATGGCATCCCGCCCGAGTACATAAAAATCTTCCAGGACCTATATGAAAACAGCAGTTGCTGCATTAAAATGCAAGACACAAACAACAAGTACTTCCAAATTGCAACAGGAGCCAGACAGGGCTACATCCTCTCGCCCTTCCTTTTTCTGATGATGATCGACTTCATCATGAAGAAGGCAGTCAACAATTGCAGACAAGGGCTACGCTGGCAGCAGCATGCGCAATCACAGTCACAACTTATGCAATGGCCATGCTCAGTATGTAAGACCAACATCAGTCGAAAAGGGTACTCCTTCAAGTGCAATAATTGCCAACTGTGGGTGCACAAGAAATGCAGCGGAATCATCAATTGAGAATACACAAATAAGTGGGCCTGCCCCGAATGATGCATTCGCAAACCATGTCACCAGCTTCTGCGGACCTTGACTTTGCAGACGACATTGCCCTGTTGGCAGAGTCAAGAGAAGGCCTTCAACAACTTACCAACCAATGAGCAGCGTGGCAAACAAGCTGGGACTGTGGATGAGAAAACCAAAGTGATGTCACTCTGTCAGACGAAAGAGAATCAAAGTCGAATGAAAACTGGCGCAGAAGCAGTGGAGGACGTGGACAGCTTCATATACCTTGGAAGCACCCTGGCAGTTAACGGTGGAACAGACGATGATGTTCGAAGAAGGATAGGCAAGGCGGCAGCAGTCTTCCAAAGACTGGCAAGCATATGGAGGAGCTCTAGAATATCAGAGAGGATCAAGCTATGTCTGTACAACTTGATCGTGCTACCAACAGCGCTGTACACGTGTGAAACGTGGAGGATAACATCGGCAATATCGACAAGACTGAATGCATTCCATCAACAATGCCTGAGGAGAGTTCTGAACATTACGTACTTGGACCTGATCACCAATCAAGAGGTGCTGCACCAAAGCAATTCGCGGGGGATGCAGGAAATTGTAACTGAAAGAAGAATGAGATTTGCCAGTCACGTCCTCCGACTACCAAACCAATGACATGTACGACAAGCCATTACCTTGAAGCCTTTTAGTGGCACCCGAAGGAGAGGCCGCCCCAGGATCACGTGGCACAAGACCTTCGAAGAGGACCTGCGTAGCATCAACCTTGCAATGGACAGCGTCAATGCGGAAGCTGCAAGCCAAGGAACGTGGAGGCTGTTGACTGCCCGATGTGCAGATTTGCATAGGAAGGACTAAGGTCTAAGTTAAGGTAATGTTTGACAGAGGATATGAACACCTTGTGGATAAAGGATCACATGGCACAAGATTGCCAGTTGTGGAAGGTAGTGATCACCCACTCAACCCCACTTTAAATGGGAAATTATGAAAGTTAAATGATGATGATGATGATGATGATGATGATGATGATGATGATGATGATGATGATGATGATGATGATGATGATGATGATGATGATGATGATTAAAGTAGAATCAACAAAACATAACTATCTATACAAAACAAATCACAAACTTTGGTTGGTGCATGAAACAATTTAGCATCAATAATAGTACATTGAAGCAAAGTATACTCTTGCTATGATTGGGTGTGATGCAAATAGGTCTACCATATAATGAGACATATCTTAAATACTTCAATAACTGCAATTTTTATTACAAGTATACTATACTCCAGATATTCTGGATTGATTGGGAGCAATGAAAAAACCTGGACTAAGTGGAGATCCAGGTTTTGAAACATAACAATGAAGTAGGGGCTGAAAAAAGTAATTAAAGATTGAAACTACTCAATCTCAGACATCTCCTATGAATTTCAGTAATAGTTATGAAAATATTGTTTTCATAGCATTTTTTCTAACTGTTATAAACTGAGTTGAAACAAAGTTTTTGCGAAGCATTTTAACTGTAAATGGAAATCATTGGAGTCATTGACAATCTCCCAGCAAAGCTATGGAGAGCAATGGGACTATCACTTGCTATTGCCTGCTGGTAAAGTTCTGGAGAACAAATATCTACTGTCACTAGCTATTGCTTCTATCTACTGCTTTGTCTACTGGTCACCAGGTGTGACAATTTTATTTGAGTAACTTGTTTATTCACTAATGATTTGACTCTCACTGAGCAACAATGACTGGCTAGCATGATTGCAGTTTTTAAATGCATGTTGTGTAAAGTTCTTACACACTGTACTAGCAAAGTGCTTGGGCCAAATGACAAGCTTGATGTTGAAACATTGAGGTGGAGCTTACATAGCTTTAAAATGTAAAAACAGCATTAAGGCTGGCTCTAACTGAGGAAAAGCAAACCAATAAAATATAATACTTTTCAAAATATATGAAACATAAAAAACAGCAGAAAAATATTCCTTTTGACTTACAGTGAATTGCCACTTGTATCTTTAGTCTAAAAAGCAAATGTTTATAAACCTTAGAAAATTGACACATGTAACTAAACATAAAGTAGAAAAAAACAAGTAATAAGTAATTCCATACAGTAGATTCCTTAGCATTTGAAATTCCAGGAGAGATAAATTGATTTGAGACAAAGAGGAGTTTGAAAGTGTGACAGTTGTGAAATAGCAGTAAAAATAAAGATGGAAAAGCACACAGTGGTCCCAGAAAGTGTCAAGCAGACATTTAGCTTTACTTTTGAAACTCCCAATAACCTGATACTGGTTGAGGGCTCATTTGGAACATAGTAATGAGGCAAATATGGGAAAAACAAAAATAATGCAATTTTCCAAATTATGGAGATCTTTGGTCAAAAATCAGCCTTGCTAAAAGTTGAAAAAAAATTGTTGACCACATACTGCTTGAACATAATAACCAGATAGCAGTCTAGGTTATAAAAAAATCAACAAGTACATGCCAATGAACCAGGAGGCCTAGGTGTAAGACCCATTCAGGCTTCAATACCAGACTTAGTACCCCATTGAAAAATAGTGCATTCAAATCCTTTCTGCATCATTTTGTACATATAGCAAATACTGTAATAGGCAGAAAGGGCCTTCTAGCACTCAACAATTAAAGTTCACTCACAATGAAATCATCAATTAGATCATTCCATGGTGGAATATAGAAACTATGTTGTAAGGGTGAAAACCAGGTGCTGCATTTAAGGGTTGATTTTTATAATTCAATAGAATTCAATAAAAACAGGTTTGGGTGTCAATTTTTCTTTCCCACGTTAAAAATCAACTAGAAACACAACGTTTATCCTAGTTTACAATTACAAAGGGGGTGTTCTGGTATTTAAAAGACTCTAAAATACCCAACAGTGCCAAGCCTCAACCCCACTGTTTTGTCTTTATCTTTATTCTTCTTAACTTTCTATCACCAACTTTCTTCTGCATCAGAAGGGCTAGGGATTTGGGAAAATCTTACATTGCATGGTACATTGTGAGCATAAGTTCACAGAGTGCCCAATGACCCCTCACCTAATGAATTATAATTGGGCAATTCTATTGTGATGGATATATACTTTGCACAATTACATTATCCATAAAATGATTCCAACAAGGAGCCTACAGATTCTTACCATCTCAAGTAAGGTATTGGTATGTCAATGAATATTTAAGATCAGCTTTCAAATAGTTTCAAGCATAATCAATACAGAGTAGCTGTTAAAAGTGATGTGACGGATGCATTTGCAAAATATTTTTCTGCATTACTGTGGTAAATTAGTAGGATGTTTTACTAAATTTTGAACCTAGGTCACTGGGACGGGAATTTAAAATCTGCAATGGATATACACATTTTATGTGATGGATGTACATGTGTAGAAATAGCTCTCATAAATACTTAAATATAGTAGTTCTTAGCACTAAAATCAAGTGATACATAGTTTACAACTACTTTATTATGATTATTACTTATTTTTGACTTAATGACCTTCAGAGGAAGACATTGTCGTGTAATGAAAATTTGTTAGTATCATTCTCATCTGAAGCAACAAGTGGTGCAAATAACGCTGTTCTTCTTGGGGTCTCCCAGGATATCCTGTTGTTTGAGGAAATAGATACTAATACTTCAAGTGCTTTGCTGATCAAACCTGCTTTCTTTGCACCCTGAATCCTTTTATGACAATGCTCCTGCTTGTCATTTTAGTAATAATAAATTTTTCCTTCTCTGGTCAAGTAGGACAAACATGTGATAGACATTCTAGTGCAATGCCAGCAGATCTTCAGTTCTAAGATATTTTCAATTACAGAGCCTTGTAAGGTGCATTTCTTTTGGGAATCAGTGGTGTACAGGAGGGAGCATGGGGGCACAAAGCCCCTAGCTATGACTGGAAGGAGCAAATCCCCTAACTCTATCAAATTTTTGGAAAAAGGAGCATAGAAGAATCATTATTCTGCTTTAAAAGGCTATTTTAGATTTATAGTGCTGTGAAGAAATGGTTATAGGATATTAAGTGTGTTGTTTACTGGACATTGTTTTCTTATACAACTGCATGGACTAACTTCAAAGTTTCTTACAAAGGTACATACAACAAAACAGCCCCCCTTTTCAGCTATTACTAGAGCCCCCTAGCTATTGATTTGCTGCTACACCACTGTTTAGAACTCAATATCCTCTCAATAAGTTTTAATGCACCAAGCTCAACGGCAGACAAGTTAGACCTGTCTCTTAATACCTGTTTCTTTTATTATGTTTGACTACTGTCAATGTATGTTGCATAGGTCTTTCTGACTTCTTTCAGCTTCTGGTTTTGTTTTGCCCACAATTCCTTTTCAGGAGTCTTCCCCATCTCCATAAAGCAAAAACCATCACACATCATTATCAGTAGTACTTGAAGTCCATTAATTTCCAAATAATATTATATATACAAAAAATAGTCAATGTAGTGAAATGACAGTTTGAATTGTGTTCTGTGCAGTGCTCAACTTTCAAGGCACAAAAACAAAGAAAAGCTTCTATATTAAGTAGCACATTGTTGTAACAAATAATTGGTGCATAGCTAATATTCTAAAGCAACAAATTTAGTCAAACTTTATTCCTAGGTTTCTTTTCCATAAATTCAAGTGCCATGTAGAGTGAAAATGTGACAGACATACAATTAAAACATGACAGATGAAAGAAAATGTGTACACCTATCACAGCATTTTTGTCCAAATTATAAGAGGCCTGCAATTTTCCTTTGAGAAACTGGTCAACTGTATTGAACTTATTTACAATCCTGGACAAAGTAACTTTTGATAGCTTGGTTCAGCTACATGACATTTTAATTGAATATTTTTGTGACAGAAGTACACTGCAATTTGTTTTCAGCCAAAAAAACTAAACAAGCAAATTAAATATACTTAACTTAGGCTAAAATTATGTTTCCTAGGCCTATTTCTGATTGCACAGTTAAAAAATTATGTAAAAGTATGACTGGGTCACTATTTGAAGAAGATTTTTAGAAGTGATATGTATTTGTGAAATTTGGTCTTTACCATACCTCCTGTAAAATTGTGCATAGATTCCTGTTCCTGTCTACTTTTCATTACTGCTTTATGAAACTAGATACACTACTCATCTTTTGATGACCCAAATTTAAGGCCCCGTCCATTTCTAATTTTTCATCTAGAGGTTGATGTTATTATGGAATTGCACAGTTATTCTCACTTTGGTATGACTCCAAAGGAAGTTTGAAATACAACCAAGCTTTAACACTTACTACTTGCCTTATCACACAATTGACTGCACTCACAAATAGGTGTTTCTACACATGTTCTGGTAAAGCTAAAATCAAATTTTTATGATTTGAAAAGGCTATTGACTTTATCTTGTCTTTCTACTTCACACCTTGTCATCTTGACCACAATCATCACCTACTTCCAACTTTTTAGAGCAGCATTTAGACTGATGATGAAGAACTGCTTTTAAATCTATTCTTTAAACTATGGCAGTTTCCAAATTCAATCTTTTTGATAGTTCTTGCCTTTGCAGTACCTTACAGTTCTTTTCATTGTTTCTGAGTGCATGTATGCAAAGTTTATAAATAGTGTAATTTCTGGGCACAATCATTTGCACATGCTGATTACCACAAACAAGGTATTTTGCCTATGGCAAGGCCTGTACAATTCAACAAAGTCAGTAACCTGCACATTCATATTATAGTATGGCATTCACTTTGGGTTGCAGCTACAAACTCCATAAAGCCTGTGTGAAAAATCAGATAAAAATGTCTCCTCCTAAGCAAACACAATGTTTTATGAGGATTCACTTAGACGCCACAAAAATGCATCACATAAACATAAAAAACTTAGCCAAATAGTTTTTGGTCATGGGTCTCCAAACCACAGCCCACGGGCCAGATGCACCCTTCAAGACCTTTTCATTCAGCCTGTGGAGAATTAATTGTCTATGACAAAAGGTAACAAAAATTACCCATATCCTGCCTAAATCAACCACTTAATTGTACATTATAATAAATAGTAACTGAATAAAATAATATTACATAAATAATTAAAAGCAGCACTGCTGTTTTACTTCTTTTCTGTTTCCCCCACCTGTTGTTTAATAGCTGATGTGGCTCCTGGGCAGAACAGTTTGGAGACCCCTGGTTTAGGCTATGTGGTATGTCAAAGTTTAGGTCTTTTTGGTGACCCATGTATCCAGCATAAACTCTTCCTTGATGTACTGGAGTCACATTCAGGAGAGTAATCATGGGGAAGTACTGTATAACACTATTATGCTGCCTAAAATGTTTGGTCTTCACTATTATGGTACCTTCTGAAGCTCATGCTGACAAATTTTGCTTTTGTTTCAAAATGATAAATAAATTTCAAACAAAGGCAAAGCTGTAAAATGCTGTATATAGTTTAATCTGCTGCAGTATACCTCCTTAAATTGCATAACTATACTTTGCTGCTTTGTTCTTGGCACTGGCAGAGGCTGGAAGAGCTTTTTCCATCTGGTTATGAATCCTTGATATTTGATGAAACATGGTTGAGGAATCAGTTTTCCTTCAACATATAAACATCAATGACAAAAACAGGATACAGTCAATTTTGGAAAACTGTGCTTCCAAAGCTCTAGAAGGAGTTGGGTTCCCTTACACTGGTTTCATGTGTCCAGCCAACATATCATGGTTCATGTCTCTCACAATTTGCCCCCAATGCCAAGCCAGATGGCTACAGGGTTGTTTTCAATTAATAAAAGGTAGCCCATCATGCACCCCTTACCCAACAGTCAGTGGCCAAACAATTGATTATAAAAAAATATTTAATTTTTGAGTATTTTGCTGCATAAAACATGTAATGTGTGCAAAATATTTCCTTTCATATGAGGTATCATAAGGGTGTGTGAAATTGGAAAAAAGGAAGAACAAAAGTTGTAGTTTGATACTGCTTCTTTCCAAAAATAACAACAGCAGCAAGTACTCAAAAGCTCCATTTTGTGAGCCAAGGCTAGATCTTAGAATTTGATGTTTGCTAGAGTTTCTGGTTTGATAATAAATTTCATGAATTATGGTAGGTACCATCCCTTTCCATACGTTATAGGTCTAGTGGGAAATGGCAAGCTCAAGCCTAGAAGCAGTAACATTACAACTCCTGCTCAAAAACTAACAGCTTTCCCTGATATTGCTCAACAATCATTCCAAAGTAGAGCTAGGGTAACGGTGTGAATATTCTTAAGCACATTGAAGCCTTACAGCATAAAGGATTCACTTTAACAAATAAATAAGTAGATTTATATGATCATGATGCAGGCACAAGAGTGCACAATAAGCAGTTTGACAAAGAAGGAAAGGTGGAATGCTACTACACTAAATCGACAAAAATTGAACTTTCATGTCTTAGCTATGGCTAGCTACTACGTGCAAAGATGTAAAATACATTTAAAGCGACGAATATCACACTCGCATAATACATCACTAGAAACTTCTATAGCAACCGCTATTGCAAACGAACAATTGGCAAATGCCAATCAAATATCATATATTCCCTTCGTGAAACTACGTCAACCTTATTTCTTACTTTATAGCTAAAATAACTTTCATGACGAAATGTGTTCACTTAAGTAAAGTAAGGCGTAATTATGCAACCAGAATACAAAAACGAATCTTGCTAATCACAAGACTGGCCTAACCCAGTCTTTACAATGTCAACTGTAGAGCCGCTAAAATCTATAAAACATCAGGTACTAATAATCCTAAAGTAGTGAAAAGATAAAGTGATCTACAAAGTCAACCTTACCTCCATTTTTTCTGGATAATTTATACTAATGTTGAAAGATAACTACAAATACTGAAAGATATTCTCTCTGAAAATTCTAGGTACCAGCCAGCGAAGTAGCGATAACGCAAAGAATCTCTTTGTCATTTTGCACATGCGCAATAGGAAAAGGACAAGATTCTTCCTGCGCAGTCCATGAATGTTGGTTGTGCTGTGCTTGTTGAAGTGTTCACTAGAGAGCCTAATAATAGGGTGCACCCGATCGCAAATTGTCAGGGGCGCCGGAGCGCATCTTTGAGTGAGGGGGGGGCAGGGGATGAGCAGCAAGTGCCTAGTGGGCATGGTTTTGGATCACGCATATTTTGATTATTGCACATATTCGTGAGAAAGGAATTGAGAACTGAACTTAGAAGTAATTCGAGAAATTTAAAATCAAGAAGTGAATCAAGAATTAAAATTGTGATCGATACGGAGAATCGTGATTTGATTGTTTAGTGGAATGAAACTCTTACCGAACTGGAACTCTACATGAACCTCTTACAGGATTGGAACTATGAAGTATTGAAACTCACAAGGTGATAACTTACATTTTTGAATTTGCTCATCGGACTATAGGGATTTCGCAGCGGCAAGTCAAGAAGCATATAAGAAGAACTTGTTATCAACATATAATTTATATATTTTCATTAGTTTATTTCATTTATGTTATACAGTCCTCCCATTTTGTATGATTCAGATTCTTTGGATTTATATCGAACCCATTTGGGTAATTCTATTCCGCCAACAAGATGGGCGTGTCTGGTCCTCTGGCCTGACTCAGAATCTAATGCGGAAAATCGACAATGTCCTTAGATTGCAATAAAATCTCTTTTTGAGGACCAAAATGTACCTTATCTTAGATAGGATAGGCAGTGGCGGATCCACCAGAAATTGTGACTGCCTCACAAGGGCGTGGAAAAAGAGTGTGGTTGTGTAGTGTTCATGATGTAAATAAACTTGAAGACTATGACATTTTACTTTCTTTATAACAAACTCGTACCCAGGACACTTGAGAGGGAGATACCTTTGTTTTCTTATATATAGATGGGTTGGCGAATTCTATTGTTTATGTTGAGTGCATAAAAGGTGTTTCCTTCTTCATAGTTTATCTTCTAAATTCTGCGTATACGGAGACATAAAAGGTTGCAACAGGGCGTGGTCAGAAGAAGTGAAAAAGGAAAGGAAGTTAGATCGCGAAAATCTGAAAGTGACATTGGGGAAGGGGGCGGGCAAGAGGACATGATGAAAAGCTTCTTTGCAGGTAAGTAAACCAGGGTACAAGATCGGCATCTAATGCAACATATCTCAAATATTGGAGTGCGCCCCTCCTTAAGGAATTGGTATACTTGTACATTATTTAGATAATGGTCTTTTTGTAGCTAGTGGGGGAGCGAAGCACTTTCTCTTCCCATATGGGGGCTTCACAAAAAATAGCTGTTGGCTAAGACGAGAAACAAGAGCACAAAAGATATTACACATATTAGACAGATCAAGGATGAAAGAGGGGTTGTGATACGAAAAGAATGAGATATCCTAATAAGGTGGAAGGACTATTTCGAGAAGCTGCTAAATGAAGAAAATGAGAGATTTATTAGAGATGATGGAGAACCGAACGACCAATTAGTACGGGAGGTGACAAGACAAGAAGTAGAAATGGCACTAAAGAAAATGAAAGATGGTAAGGCAATAGGACCCGATGGAATACCAGTGAAGTATGGAAAGCCTTAGGAAGAGAAGGAGTGGATATGTTGCATCAACTGACCAGAGAAATAATGGAGAAGGAAGTTATACCAGAGATGTAGAGAGAAAGCACACTGATACCGATCTTTAAAGATAAGAGAGACATCCAGGGTTGTGAGAACTATCGAGGAATAAAACTAATGTCTCACACCCTTAAAATATTCGAAAGGGTGCTGGACAATAGACTGAGACGAGTGGTACATATCGGGAGGCAACAACTGGGATTTATGACAGGACTTGGAACGGTTGACAAAATCTTCTCACTTCGACAGAATATGGAAAAACATCGGAAAAAGCAGAAAGTACTACACATGGTTTTTATTGACTTGGAGAAAGCATACGATAGAGTACCACGGCAAGAAGTATGGAGAAGCCTAAGAGAAAGAGGAGTGCCAGAGAAATATGTCAGAATTGTCCAAGAATGCTACAAGAATGTTACAACTAGAGTTCGGAGTACGGTTGGTACAACTGACAGGTTTCAGGCGAAGGTAGGCTTACACCAAGGATCTGCACTGAGTCCACTACTTCTCAATATAGTGTTCAATATCATCACAGAAGCTGTCAGGGAGGAACCACCCTGGTGTGTTTTATACGCTGATGACATTGTCTTGGTGACAGAGGAGAGAAGACAGCTGGAAAGAAAACTGGAAGAATGGAGAGTTGCTTTGGAAAACAGACAAATGAAGATTAGTAGGTCCAAAACGGAATATTTTATGACAGATAAAAGTGGTGACCAACAGGCCACAATTAGACTAAATGGCGAAATGTTGAAGAGAGTGAAATCTTTCAAGTACTTGGGATCAATGGTGGAGGAGACAATGGAGATGGGAAAAGAAGTGAACTTCCGGATCCAATGTGGCTGGAATAACTGGCGGAAAGTTTCTGGTGTGATATGTGATAGGAGGGTGCCAGTGAGAGTGAAGGGCAAAGTTCAAAAAGCAGTGGTCAGACCTGCAATGGCATACGGGCTTGCAGCAGCACCTCTGAAGAAGAGCGAAGAGAAGAAGATGGATGTGGCGGAAATGAGGAGGTTGAGATGGATGGTGGTAGTCACCAGAAGAGATCGAATTAGGAATGAATATATAAGAGGAACAGTGAAGGTAACTGAAATCTCCAAGAAGATCCAGGAGTCAAGATTGAGGTGGTATGGAAACTTAAGAAGAAGAGTAGGGGAAGACCATGTGGGAAGGGAAGTCATGGAAATGGAAGTGCAGGGAAATAGAAGAAGAGGCAGGCCCAAGCGAAGGTGGATTGACAGCATAAACGGAGATTTAAGGGAGAAGAATTTAAACCCAGAGATGGCTAACAACAGAAATGCGTGGAGAAGGCTCATTCACAACGGCGACCCCGAATAGGGAAAAGCTGGGAAGAAGAAGATTGTTTAGAGCACCTTTTGAACTTCAAAAGATACCGAACGATTGTTTAGAGCTTGAAATGCAGCACAATTGCACCAGAGCGCCTTACTATTGTTTCAGAGTGCCTTACAATTGTTCTCCAGCGCCCTACGATCGTTGCAGAGCACTGTAAAGCAATACATGATACTTCAACAATAAAAAACTTTTGAGTCACAATAGATTTCGATCCTACACAATTAACCCTTTTGTTTGCGAGGCCATGGCCTCCTTCATGCCAATCAAAGGCAGATAAACACAATAGCGCACAATAGCTTGGCAAATATCAAGGAAATATTTCAAACAGTAATAGGGTCTGGACCCGCCCCTGGATGGGTTATCTATTGTATGACGTCATACACTAGCAGAAAAGTGAGGACTGCACCCCAGTCTACCTGCTACGGCGTGCTTGATTTTCACCACCAAATTCCATCTAATAATATCCTACTAAATATAACATATTGTAGTAAATCCAAATCTCCCAATTTATCACCACACCACCCCAACCAAAGTTTTCAAAGTTCTAAAAAGGTCGCACATACAGAACTAAAGTATTGATATCCGGGGCAACAAGAAGCCAGAACATTGTTTTTTTGCCATTAGCAGGCAAATTTATTGTTTTTTTAAAAGTGGGTTAAGCAGATACATGTAATTTGATATGTATGTCCAAACTTTAAAAGCAATTTTCTCAAAATCTTATTTTTTTAGTCCCTTTCTTGTCACAAAGATTACCAGACTTTTGATTATGCTATAATATTGAAATTTTGTGAAAATACGTAGTTTGAGCTGCTCCATGCAATGGGTGAAATCATTTTTTTGATATTTCAAAATCTGGGGATTGTTAGCCAAAAAAACTGTTTTTTGATAATAAAATGTGTTAGACAAATGATATTGATAAATGGTTCATTCATTGCTTAGCACAATATCATTGTCATTTAGCCTGCAAGTTTGAAGTCACTTGCATAATCTGTTTTCAAGATAAATTTGCCACAACATGTGACAATTGCATCACAAAATATTGGTTTCCATGGAAACAGTGATCCCCGCCCAAATGTAGACTTAAAAAACAATTCTTATCAAATGAGTGATCTTTACTGAAAGTTTGAGCTCTGTAATTTATATACATCTGGAAATAGCCTAAAATGTAAATATGCCTTTTCAAGGTTAACATACACCTTAAAAATCCATTCTGGCCTAATGTATAGATTCAAGTTAGCATGTATTTGTGTTGTGCAATATCTAGATTTATTAATTTGTTCAAAGTAGTATTTTCAAAGCAGTTCTGGTACAAGTAGTAGCTCCAGGCAAACAATTTAATCCTAGCCAGAAGCAGTTATTAGAGAGCAAGGGGACAATGTCCCTTCCACATGTCATTAACTCAGCAAATTATCAGCAAAACTAGTGCACTAAGGGATAAAGGCAAACTGTTTTAATAAGAAAACCACTTTTTTGCCTGCACCTCAATGTTCTTGTACACTTTCTCCTTGTTAAAAACTCGTATTCTGTGCAAATACTCAGCTACTTCTTAAATACTCTGCCCTGCTGATTTTTCTTGAAAGGCCACCACTAACCTTTGCAGTAGAACGTACAAAAGCAACACCCATTCATAGAATACTAATGAAGCCAGCTTTCAAAAGACCAGCAACCAGACCAGATGAACGTAGACAGCAACACCTGAGCTTTGGTGCTCTGATCAGAAATTTTGATATTACACACCCTTTTTTGGCCATAATGCGACCAATGCCTTTTGCAGAAGTACTAGTGATCATCATATCTCAATCAAAGAAAGTTGTAGCAAGATCTTCTATAGTTTCACTTTACAGTGCAACAAACAGCTTAACTGGATTGGGAGGCGAGGTGGTTTGTGGGCTTTCCCAGGAGAATTATCAACCAGCTACATACATGCTAGGGGTATGGGGGGCAATGCCCCAAATGGCAATTTTTTGCATGGTATTGTCCCCAACAGAATCATCAATCTGCAGAGTTACATAAAAAATAAGGCTTTTGCTGCTCCAAAATGATTATACAGGAAGGCTTTGCTTCTCTTAGACATGTCCTCTAGCTATGTGCTTGGTTCCAATTTCACAGAAGTTACAATTGCCAAGACAGTGAGGTCTACTAAAGAGTATTTTCCAGTGGAAAATGCCCATTTGCAGACGTAATTTACTTAGCATTAAGAACCTTCAATCTGCGATGTTTGAAAAAGTCACATGATCTCAAGTCACGTGATTCTGGTGAAGCTTGTTTCATAGTTTCTTTTGTTTGTTTTGGTAGTTCTTGAAAGAGTTCATAAAGCAGGTAGCAAATTGATGCATCACGTGAACAAATTTCCGCATAAGAACAATTCCTTAACTATAAATGACGTTTGTTATCTTACATCACAAAGCATGCTTCAACTCCCCTACATTTTCCTACTCATGGAGACTTTAAACTGTAGGTTCCCCCTATAACCTATAAAGTGCCGTATTCACCTATGGTAGGGGAATTCCCCTACGAGTGGCAACACCACTGATCTCAAAAAAAGTGGGCAACACTGACTCAGACCAGCATGGTCCTGGGTTCGAGGCCAAACACAGGCCACGGGTGACGTCAGGAAGGGCATTCGGTCCTAAATGCTCGTGCCAGAACTAAAGTCCTCTCAGAAACACCCTCCAAGCCCCAAGGAATTGGGGGAAACGGAGGTAAAATCGAGAGGAAGAAGACTAATAACTGTCAATCAGAGGTGGCGCCAGGAATTTTCCGACAGGGGTTGACTCTCTAACGAGTTGGCTAAAATACGGTTTTCAGGGTAATATAAATGCCAAAAATCTCAGAAAAAGAGTACTGTTCACCTTCCAACTGGGGAGGGCTCACATGTTACGACAGGGGCTATAGCCCTATAGCCCCCCTCTGGCACCATTCCTGCTGTCAATCAACTTCGCCTTTTGACATTAACTAATTGCAATACACGTTTTTCATTTGATAAGAAAGTCTTTTTGGCCCAGTGCCGAAACTTTCTTAACTTGTTCATTACAGTAGTAAAACTTTCTTAAGATATTCTTAGCAATGTTTTTCGTCCCAATGTATTGCGCATGCACATTAGCGGAAAGTGAAGGGCGCTTATTGATAAGGTTACTAAATCTTTTCTTGACAATATTTGTTCTAGTGTAAGTAAAAAACTTAAGATGAGTGAAGGGCTCCATCTACACTTAAATCAGGAAACTAGGAAGCATTATAATAGTGAAGGGCACATAGCTCGAGGGGCACCTTGGCAGGGTTTCTGGAAATAAGAGTGAGCACTTTTTCTGGGGGGGGGAGTAAAACACAATGAAACGACATAGCATTTTGCATATTGAAAAAGGATTAATATTCAGCCAGTTCCGAATTGCAAATTAGCTAGGGGGTCCGGCGGCATCCTCCCCCAGGAAATCACCAGAAACGTTTATTTTTATATTTATTTTTGCAACTTCAAAGTTTTCAAGAAGGGCAACCAGGCTACATGAAAAGGGGCACTTTGCCAGAGTCTCTGAAAAGGTGGGGGCACGTGTCCCCTGTGCCCCCAGTTCCTACGTCCATGTCTGAAATTATGCTAAGTCTTCGTAAGTAGCAGAAGTTTAACTGCTTGAGGAGAGCCAAAATAGCTTACACGTACACTAATAAACCTTCCTAGGTTTTAAAAATCCAGTACTGAACTTTCTCAACTATCTGAGCAGTTCAGTACTACTTTCTTATAAGCCACTTTAATATAAATTAAAACACCTGGAATTTTGAATTTGTTTGGGTCAACATACTGTTTATTTACCTCCCTGTCTATTAACAACTCCCTACATTACACCCATTATGGAAAACCATACCTTATATCCATTTATTAACTCTCCTAAATAATGCTCTTAAAATAAAATGCTAATGCTCTTTCCCTGTTACACCATATTGTTCTGTGCCGTTACTAATTGGGAGCCGTGCACCCAAGAAAGAAAGATTTAAGATATGAAAAGTAGCACTTAAAAGAATTTGAACTACAAAACATAACAAGTATATAGTTAAATGCAAAGCGATGGCGTCAAGTGATTTCTTTGATCTGGATGGGGGCAGGAGGGTGGACAGCACTAAGTTATCTACAGAAACTAATTAAGCAGTGATTTTACCGAAGGTTCATTCTACACTACGTCACCCAGTGGTCTATTATAGGGCCCACCATGGTTGGGCCCGGAGAAAAACTTTTCAAAATGAAGGTTATCAGATGACTGGAAAACGCTGTTTTGAGACTGGTTTTTGCAAATACAGTAAATATTGCCTTTACTATACATTCTTTCAACTATTGTACAAGCACTATGTAGGCTTCAATTGTTCTGACCTTCAATTGTTCTGACAGATATACTGACCTAATTTTACTTGAACGTTCTCAAGTTCCAAAAATTGGGGGGTATACACCCCAATCCTTCCAATCGCTACGCAGGCCCGTCGAGAGCCAGCTCGGGCCCTGGGGCTATAAACAGCACGGAACCCTGTGTAGGAGTAGCAGCACAGGGGCAAGATTCTTTGTAATTACCGATTGCATCATGTATTGAAAGTAGCGTTATTTCTGATAAAAAACAGCGATACAAGCACTTTTTGAAAAAAGTGAGTCACAAAACAATATCTGTATCCCCAGGACCTTTAGTCATATCTGAAATGGAAGAAACAGGCCCTGCCCTAAGGAAGAGATCGATGAAACAATAAATCAAGCACTAAGTATTAGAACAAACCTGACTAGCAAAGAAGTCCTTAGAGAGCTAACGAATGAACGTCCAACAAACGGCTTTTTGAATATTATTTTGCAATAGCAAAATTTTCACGGGCTCCTTTGAGGCCTGGGCCCCGGAGTTTTACCACGACTACCCCCCTCTCGACGGTACTGCGTCGCTACGTCCCTACCTTTAGATCACAGTGCTACCATAACTTTCTCTACATAGAGTTAGCAAAGTGCTTGCTAAAAAGTTGAGGCGAGAGAAGTGGGCATGAATCAATACATGAGAAGCAGGGGAAAGCTCTGTGAACGTAGTTATCAAAATTGGCAAAGAATACACACAGACTAAGAAACAAAAAGACTTTTGCCAAATACCAACGATATGAAGGAAAATAGCTACAATGAATAGAACCGAAGGGGCCCTGTAATATACAAAATGCAGCAGCCTTATGAGAAACTGGGATGGGAAAGCTGGTCGTGAGTAGAGAAAGAATGGGGGCTGGAGGCTTGCCCCTAGCAAAATTTTTAGGTTCATACACTCTAGAACTCGGAAAATGCCTCTTTTCGAAAGAAGGAAAAGTGACCCCCCCCCCCAATCTGTTTTACTTGAAGTTTGAAGACTCTGTACGTAGGTCCATAAAGTGCTACTCTCTTAGCGAGATAAAAATACATACATAGAGAAACAGAAGCAAGTAGTACTCGCCATGCCATTTTCTCAGAGGAGGGGGCACAAAGCTACATAGATATGGGCCTACTGTCAAGGACACAAATATATTTTATAATTAAGTGCCTTAGCTAAATAAATAATAAAGGAACAACATTAGCAACTAACGAATTCTCTCAGCTCCAATTGAAACGCGCATACTTAAAAAGTCCTTACTCTTTTCCACGTTGGAGTGCATTGATAAGCATCGAATGATATGGATTATTCCTCTCAACTTAGGAATCTTGAGCACCTGGTGGATTCAGCTCCCTTCACAATAATCCTGAAAAATGACTTAGATACTAAGAAAAATCACTTCGTTCTATATGCAAGAAAAACACACATACGCTACTACCTTATATAATGATGGCACAGGGAATATTCCATGATTTTGATTCATACCAGAGTTGTCAACTTGGCTTTTTCTAAGCTAAATTTCAGAAAATTGGCTTTATCAGAATGTGTTTGGCTTTGAAAAAACAATTTGGCTTAGAGGTAAAATTTGACCTAATTTGGCTTTTCTGGAAAAATACTCATTCAAAAGGGTATTTGTACCAAAATTAGTAAAGTGTGTGAAAAATCTGAAGATAAACAGCAACAATTCTATGTAAAATTTGGAATGACCAAGCAATAACATCGAATGATCCGCGATGTATTAAATAGTGAGAGTATCAACGACTTCTAAATTCATCGGTTCACTGAACAATAATGTGCGCAGAGACGCATTTACCTATGGGCCCACTGGGCCCGGGCCCAGGGGCCCTCTAAAATTCTTAGATTTAGGGGGCCCCGAGCAAAATTTCAAAAAACCAGTGAATTACAAGTCCCCTTATAAACTTACCTTGCGACCATGTCCACAAAAATTCATGCTAACAGGGTGCTGGGTACTATACACGTGAAAAAAATTTTTAGGTGTATTTAAAGGAGCCCAAATCAAGTCTGGGCCCAGGGCCCCAACCGACTTAAATGCGGCCCTGAATGTGCGAGTTTTTCTCTTTGACTTGTAGAATGACAGCATACCTCCCTCGTTTTCAATTTTTGGTACTTGTCGATTGTTCTCCAGCCTCATTTTCAGATTTGGCTATATTTGGCTTTATTTTGTTGCCTATTCGGCTTAGCAGGTTTCTTAGAGCCTGGCAACTCTGATTCTGTGAGTGAAAACATAAACTAAAAAGCTTCTGCAACGCATGCATATCAATGTATACCATTTAACTACATTAAAACCAAACACTTTCGGACAAAATCGTGTCCGAAAGTTTAACTGTCCAAAGTACTTTTTAGTCCTGTTGAATTTTACGCTAGACAGGCCACAAGATTATAGTACACAACCAACACTATAACGCTTTACGCGACCAAACTAGTAAAGCGGCGAAACCATGGCAGACGTTGAAAAGACAATATCCATTTGTACTGCTTCCATAAACTCCAATCATGCGAGATTAACACTATGCGTAAATACTTTAGTGTTCTTCTTCGATACGTTCGGCGAAATAAAACAAGTGAATTAAATAGCGTTCTTGCAATTTACTCGCTCCTACTTTCTACGCGAATTAGCCAAGTCCTTGATCTCTTTTACAACTATCTCTATGAGACTTATTCCTCATAACTCTCCCGCTCTCTCGACTTCTCTTTTAAACTCTCGAACACAGGGATACAAACTAGGCAGGACGGAGGTACAAAATCCAACAAGTCCGAAAGTTTGTATTTTTAAATAAAAGCTCGCACATAGGCAATTTGAAGCCTATAAATCAACATTAATCATTTGAACATATATTTAGCACTGTGCTCCGCATTCTTTATCAACACTTTCGTATAATTCTTTCATTTTAACTGAAGAGGGGCCCCATTGATGACGTCACCGTTAATATGCACGCTGAAAACCAAAAAACTTGGGCCCCTAAAGGATAAGGGATCCTCTTCCTTCTTTCTCAATATGCTGTGTGGTCAAACAGATCAAACACAATCCAAGTGAGAATGTTCACAACAAAGATATACGATACTTCATGAAACTTTGGGGGCCACTCTAAGGTCCGAGGCATACTGCCCCTGCCCCCTCTTGGTAGCCCTCATCATATATTTACTACGCACTGTATGAAAAAGCTTCCGCAAGCGTTATTCTATAGAACTCTCTTATATTGCAAAGTAATATAGCATATACCAAGTAATAACAAACTCAAAAGCAATACCTCTAAGAATATAATTGCAAGGTTTTTCAAACGAGTATTGGAAGATCCTGAAATTTTTCTCATACAATCAATCATGGAATCCGTCAATATGTCTAAGGAAAACAAATAAACACAGTACAATAGCTCATAAATTCATAGGGAAACACTCTCCAGGGGCGGCACCCAGGGTAAATGAGCTGCTACTAGAAATCTTGCTGATGATCACGCCCTTTATTGTTTTTGAAGCTTATTTTTTTACAATATACATACGCTCCACATAGAGGTCACTTTTTTATTGAGCGTCTTTAGAGCAACGCGGCCTGTAAGGCCACCCACCCTTTTGGATTTCAGCCACAAAAGGGCCACCACAAAAGAAGATAGCGGCTATCTCAGCTGCAATTTTATTACGATGCCCATTTGATTCCTTCCGGACTTTGGATCTAGCTTCAGTTATGCCCCAGCACTTCATGAAATCTATTCTAGTGTATTTACATAAAAGTTTGATCGAAAGCCTAGATGATCCAGAATCAGCCTAACTACACTCCATTTTTTATAAGAACCTGTAAAATTGAGGTTCAGGCTGGCTGTTCTTACCTTTTCCGAAATATTGTGGTTGAATTGTTCTTAATGTTTTCTTAAATTGGTGGGATGCAGGCAATTTAGAAATACATAGAAAGACAATATAAAAGGCAACATTGGATTTTCAATCGATTGAGAGCTCATTGGTCAAATGTTACATCCGATATGGTCTCTCTTGCACATCAATGTTTTTTATTGAACAAGTTTTTAACAAACTACAAACAGACAATGTTAGCACAGTATCTAGTTTGGCTAGGGGGCAACTAACTCGCGAAAATCAAAGAGGAGAGTTGACAAGGCTGTCTGTTATTTCTCCTCAAGCTAGCAAAAAAGGGACTTTCCATTTCCACATGTTAGTTAAAAAGTTTGTGTATCATTGTCAAAAAATGCATTTCACGATAGTGCTACAGCCTCAGCCTTGTTCTTAACCTGCTCTTCCTTTTTCTCCAAATTTCAGGCTCATGTTCTTATAAAATTATTCTTATAAAAAAAGAGTGTACCTGAAGTGAAGATGTTGTTTTCGTAAAGGTTTTTTCGCATTGAAAGTAAAGAATAAACCTTGAAAAGTCCACATTGAGAATATAGCTCAGGTTGGTGGTGTACATCTTATAATTTATAAATGATCTTACTCGAGTTTTCTCTGAGGCCGTCTTATACTACCTGTTTTATTAGCATAGATTTATGATATTAAATAAACAAAGTTTTATATTCCTATCTCTATGGTTAATAGGTTCATTGATAATCGAAGTGATTTACATGTCATTCAATTCACTCTCACAGGCAAGTCAGATAAGCCACCGGGGGCTTATTTGAGGATTTACTGTGTGTTCGTTTCATCGTTTCTCAAGGTTCCAAGATTACTGTTCAAAATTGAAGCTATCTTGTCTGGTCGGAAGAAGAAACGCCCCCTAAGAACTCGGAAGATCAAAAATGAATTTTTGGGTGGCGGCTTGTTCGAGAGGAAGGCTTATTGCAAAGATTGGCATTTTCTTCAAAGGTTGACCGAAAAAACGACAGAATTTTCTTAATTAGCCAAACTAAGAAATCACAAAAAGGCTATTTCGCAAACGAAATTTAATAGTCGATAACAATCTTTTTCATTTTCATCACGAAAGTCACGTTTCTTTCAACTTTTTGTCTCCAGTGATAGGAAGTAATACTTGATAGCTCTTATTCTTCAATAATAGCGAGGGGAACGCTTATTTGCAAAAATGAGTTTCTAGGTGAGGGCTTTTTCGAGGAGGCTTATTCGGAGGTGTGGGCTTATTTTAGGATTTACGGAATTGCTAGACTTCCAAGAGAATAAGGATGTGAGCCTGAAAAATTCCTATTTGCTACTGAAAATGCTATTGAAAAACATTGGACTAATAGCATGAATAGCAGCCCATGCCGCCCCTGCTGATATCTTTCAACAGATTAATGTATAGTAAAGTATAAGTATAAATATGAAGAAAGTATAAATACATAAAATAGCAATTGACTATCAGTTCCATGTTACAATATCTAAATTCAATATGTAAAAACAAGAGAATTTTCTTACCTGATTTACTTGCAGGTGTAATCAAAAACATCAAAGTTGTTATTGCATTGAGAACTGTATTCTCATTTGAACTAAAAACATAAGAATACAGAAAAAACTTATTTTCGAATGATAAAAATTACTATTGAGACCTCAGTCATAAGGTGAGGCATTGATGAACTAAAGTAGGTTATCAGCCATTCCCCTTTAATAGCTAATATATGATAGTTGAAGAAAAAAGCCTCTAAAATACGAAAATTTACAATCAGGCCTTTTCGTGTGCAAAATACCGTGCGTGTGGTAAGTAGCACATGCGAATGATCATGCGCGTGCATTCGCACTGCTAATACACATTCTGCATACAAACGCGCAAATCAAATAAAGAAACAATGAGAAAGATGTGTCGTGTGCAATAAAGATAGGATTTAACAAATATACTTTATCAAAGAAAAAAGAAATCACTACAGTTTAAATAATAAACTTCAAGGACTTCATCATCAGACTATATGTTGTCCTTGAAAATAAACTATGATTGTGGTAAACATGCTAGTGTGTGAATTACGGAGAAAAGATGTAGCATGGTGTCCACTGAGTTAAACTTGAAATTCCAGCCAAAGTTTCAGAAAATAGTGACCTTTTCCCAGCCGTTTGGGCAGAAAAAGCACATTGTTTTCCAGCCATACCATGAATTTTGATATCAAAGTTTCATCCATTGAAAATGCTGTCCGACTATTGTCACAAAGTACCAAGTGACCTTAAAATTTCCAGTAAATTGGAATTTCCCATATAAATTTAATGTCTTCCGTTAAACCACCCCCGGAGGTAAGCATCTACCAACCACCCTCGTAAAACATAGGGTAAACTACCAATCCTGGGTCGACTTGGAGAAAAAAGGCCTGTCCCGTGTGATATTGAACAATCTTTTCTTCCTTAATCCTGTTTCTCGATAAGGTCGTTTTTCATCTAATAATGCTGTTAATCATCATTAGGCCCAAAAATAAAATTCCAGCTTTTCCAGCCAAAGCAGGAGAAAAACTTGTGGTTTTCCAGCTTTTCCAGCCAAATTCTGAAACAGGTTCATTATCCAGCATCTCCAGCTTTTCCAATTGGAGTGGACACCATGTGAAGTCCATGAACTTTCAAGTTGAATTTGAAGTCAACAGTAAACGTTCAAAAAAATTGCTTGCTAGTGCGATCAATCGCACGTGGAATTTGATTTGAACATCTTTGGGTGTGTGAACGTGCGATCACACGAACAAAATGATACTATAAATTGATACAATATACAAAAATAAATGTATAGTACATAACTTAAAGTTTGCTAAAACAAGAAATAGCTAAAAACTAATACAGGCCAACTGATCTCCCAATTTAAAATGCTCATATACATACTAAACAACATCAAATGAGACTTGTCCAATCCTAAATTCTGTGTTCAAACTGTCTGTCAAATTTGGCAGATTCAATCACATCATGAACAATCAATAAAGCTTTAAAAGGATTACTATTCTTTGATATAAAAACTATTTCGTTTTACAATGGGATGTAACCATGCATGCGGAAATTCAGCAGCTCAAACAAATGCCACATCAATAGAGTAAGAATGTGATAAAGAAATCAGAAACATGATGCCCTATGAACAAAATACATGAAAAAACTAAAAGCTCCTCTTTCTAGGGGTCGTGCTTGGTTGTTAATATCAGCTTCTCAGGAGATTTAATTTCCGTTCTGATTTCCTTTAATTTCCTTTTTGAAGAAATTCACACTGACATGATGGCTTAAAAAGCTCCTGTGACTTCTACTTCAAATATTTTACCACAACAGTCAATGAACTGGAGTAGGAAGGTAAACCTTGACAAACATTTAATGACCAAGTCTACCCCGTCATTCTCGATTATGTAGCATTTATTGTCTTTATCTAGAAAAAAAAATCAAAATTAACTGTTGTAGAGGTGGAGAATAATAATTACCGACCAGGGTTTCCATATTTTTTAACTGGAACAAATGAGGAGTCTAAAGACAAAAGGACGTTTTCATATAGCCTTGAGAGAAAATTTTGCTCCCTTACAACAAAAATCCTCAAAAAGTAAGCAAAGCAAACAATATTGATCTTTTCAAATTATTTCTAACTACCAAATTGCTAAAAACTATGTCAACTCTATGGCTTTACTTTTCAAATTATTTCCTAAAACCAAGCTGGAAAAAAATTTCTTAAAATCAAATTGCAAAAAAACTATATTTTTCAGATAATATTTTGAGATCTACTGGAGAAAGCTTGTTGAAACAAACAGATTCGAAAATTGTGCATGCTAAAAGGTTGCAACTGCAAAATCTTGTATCTACAAAATATGATAATTGCTATTAAAATTATGTCCTAAGTTATAATAATAAAAATATTATTATAACTTAGGACATAATTTACGGGCCTTGTCATTTACGCGCACGCGCTCACACACGCACAAATCAAATTGCGTGTGTGATTGATCGTACTCGCAAATAAGTGTTCTTGACCGTTATCCAGTAACTTCAAGTTCCGATTTCATCATTTGGAAATGTGATGGCTTTTCTCTTATCTTGACACCTTAGACCATAACACAGTCATCACTTATTTCTGACATCAGGAGCACAGTCTAGTCTGATGATGCAGCAATGGTTTAGGTTTATTGTTTACACTACGGCACATTCCTTGCTTGAACGAATTTTTTGATACATGTTATCTTTGTTGCAAGTTATACTTCTTTTCATTGTTTCTTGATTTGATCTGAACATGCATGTGTAAACATTTTTGCAATCACACGCGTAAAATCATTAGCGTATGCTAATTACCACACGCACGGTATTTTGCTCATAACAAGGTTTGCCTAAGGAGAGTTAGAAAATTCTAATAAATTTCTTATTAACTAAGGATGCACAAGAATTTCTTAAGATACTCTCCTTCATCAACTTAAATTAAAGATTTTAAAGGACTATAAGGAGGTGTAGGAAAACTGAGAATACAAGAAGGAAAAACAAATCACCCAGAGCAACAAAAGAGTTGAAACCACACGATCAAAAATTATTGAAGTAAATATCCAGCATCATTAAAGCACAAAAAATCTCAAGTTTGATTGGACAATGATCAAAGTATGTAATTCAAATTTAAATGAGCAATAACTAGACCCACCAAGACATACATTACATAGACCTCCCATTCCAAATTCTATTAGTTGATCATCGTCTTCAGTGAGCATATCTGATTAAAGAAACATTTGTTGTTCTTGCTGGTGAACAAATAACAAATAAAGATAATTCTTCCACTATTTACACTTAATTAACTATTTAGCAAATCATCTAACAATTAACAAGCCATATGCACTATAAACAAGTTAAATTATGAAACATGAAAAAGACACATTTAAGAAAGGTAGAATGCCATGGAAAAATGGGAAAAACAGTGGCAAACTTTTCCCAGTTAACCACTACTCACAAAAGATGAAAAATTGAATTCTGAAGCATAACAACTTACCTAGAAAAAGGTCAATAACATTCAACTTTCTCATATAGCTGTAGTTAATTGGATCATAAGCAAAATTTGCAAGATTTGCCAAAATCTGTATCTTTGAATCTAAAATGCAATTCAACAAAGGCTTCATAAGTAGCATGAACAATTAGGGAAAATGTTTAGATGTAGATAACAAAACTGCAGGCAAGGTAATTTGCATTGTCTTCAACAATGAATTGTCTAGAAAAGCACATTCATATGATGATGCACAATTCAAATGGCAATGTTTGTAAAATGGCCCTGGTTACCTCTCTTTACCATGCAAATGCTACTAGGTTCATTCCATGTTATGTGTGTCACAATACTGGTGGTATATTTTTCCTTTTAAAACAGCATAAAATTCCAATATTAACTTTAAATTCATCAAAACACCCCACCAGATTTTGTTCAGGATCTTTCCAAACTTTCTGTATTACCAATTTGAAATTTACTCCAGCAATTGGTCTGCAGGAGTGTCTTGAAAAAGTGTTATGTATCTCACATCAGCAAAAATTATGTTTCCCACAAAATGACCAAAGAGGCAATACATTATTTTCTTTCAAAAAAGATCTGCCAATAGCACTGTACCAAGCTTTTGGCAAAAATGCAATTCAGAAGAATAACATCTTTTCACTCAATATCTGCTTAATGTATGGCCAACAGATAGCGAGGCCTTTGAGATACAAATGTTGAATTGCTTTTCTACTTCAACACCCTACTTTAATGTTGCTTCCACATTTGTTTTTAAACAACCATAGAAACAACATTAAAGTAGGGACTTAAGCAAACAGTTTTTAGTTTCAAGGGATTTATAGAGACAATGCTAAGGTATGTGATCTACATCACTGCAAAGAACAAGGAACACAATGCAGCATCTACCACACCTCATTGAGGTGTGTGCCTAGGTATTACACATTGGACATGAGGCTAATGCATTTCAACAATCTCTCACTCTCAAAATCTCCAGTATTTCTACAGCTTTGGCAAAGGGAAAGAAAAATAAGAATTCCCTCTGGTAGAAATAGGTACTGATAGCACAAGATTTTATGGATCTGAGTAGTTATATGTGGTACTTTACTACTTGCAGAAGTTCAAGTCATGCAGAGAACAATGAGGAACAAAATAACTTTTCCCAAGCAAACTTCTTACAAGATTTTAACTGGCACAAATGTTTGTGAATCATGTCTCAAACCAACTATTAAAGTTACACAGCCAGATGAAATTGTTTGTAGCCTCAACTAGAGCTCATTAATCTGAATGGGCACCCTCCCCCCTGTAACAACACCTCTAGGGCCATTCAAGCATTATGTAATGTCTTAGGGGTGGGAGGGTATGGTCACTTTTGTTACAAACTTTTATGAACATTCAGGGGCATGTGGAAGTCATAAATCTTTTGTTATGCAACATAGATAATTTTTCAATGCATCTTTTCTTGCAATTACATCAAGGTTGAGCTTAACATCTAATGCTTGAATGGCCCTAGGGGTGTCTGTATGTATTCTCCACTTTTTTAAACATTATTGTGACGTTGCTTCTTGTCTCTGGACAGAGAAAAAAATACCAGAAATGTTATCTTGTGTGCCAAAAGAATGGCCCTGAGATGACATTCTCTCACATTAGGATACTACATTAAGTGATTATTTGCTATATGAAGGTGATGGGTACTATGGAACATGATTAGATAATGGAAACATTAATAGATGGAGGTCTTAAGACTAGAAATGTCACAAAGCAATGGGCATGGGTGGTACTAGACTTGCTACGATGTGTTAGAAGGTACAGGTGGGTGGTCAAAATGGGCGACTTTGGAAGCTATGTAGTTATTAAATGGTCCGTAATGCCTTTTCTTGACAAGATCTGGAGTATGCAGGAGCAAAAAGTGATGAGTGCAATCATAAACTTGGCCTCAGATATGCAACTTAAGTGTACACTTGACATTTTGCATCAAAATTAAATCTGGTTCATTTTGTGTCATTGAATGTGATAACAAACCAAATGTAAAACAGGACATCTGCAATTTGCTATAATTTTATCATAATAATAGTCCAGGGTGGTGCTAGGGGAGAGTTTGGCCTAACGGGGGCTATAGCCCCTCCTTAGAACTAGCCACAAAGCCAGGGGATGGCATGGGGGAGTGTCCACTAGCTCAACTTTCTTGCCTACCCTTGCCCACCCATAAATTTGAATCCTGATCATTTGGTATCTTCTTATTGTTTTCTATTGCTAATGACTATAGATTGAAGTTTTCTAATGGTGTTTGCAGAGAGGCATTCTCTGGCATTGAGAGAATGTAACTGTGGAAACTTTTCCTCGGGCAAGCTCTGACTCTCTTTACCAATTATACATTACCTTAATGTAATGAGATGTATCATTGTATACTTAAAATATATTACAGATTAAATAGACCAAAAGAAATAAATAAATAGATTGAAATTTTGCAAGCCCTGGGTTTTTTGAAATACACCAAGAAATGTTCCACTTGCCACTCTTAAAGACATATATTAGGATATATTAGAGTCTGTCTTCAATTATTGCTGCTCTGTTTGGGGCTCTTGTGGAGCTACTAAGCTAAACAAATTACAAAAATTGTAAAATAGAGCTGCAAGAATAGTGACAAATAGTCCATTTGATTCTTCTGCAACATCTCTGATTCAAGATCTGGGATGGTCTACAATCAAGGAGCTTATTCATTGTGAAACATCAGTTATGGCATATAAATGTTTGAACAAGCTAGCTCCCAACTACCTTAGCAGTTTTATATCTAAACTTTCTGATTTTCACACACATGAACTTTGGAATTCTGTGACCAATCTACTAATACCCTGTATGAAAATGTTATATGAGCAAAATCCTTTGCTTTTTGTGGAGCAAAAGAGTGGAAACATTTTGATTTAAGAACAAAAGTAGCTCCCTCTTTTCATTGCTTCAAGTCATCTTTGAAAGATTCCAAGATTAATTGCATGGGTTAGCTTATTTTCTTTTAGTTTGTCTTTTGATTGCACTGTAATTATTTATATGTAGATCATACTATTTTAGATATCTTATATAGTACATAGGTTTTCTTTTTCTTCACAGGGCCAATTGTAAATCAGGCTACTGAATTGTAATATTGTATAAACAAGTTCTAAGTGAAAAAAATGTTATTATCATGGGGTTTCAAAAAAAATAAACATAGTCAAAAAGCAAGGCGTAGGGATCAAAACATTTCTGGTAAGAACCTTAAACTCCTTCCTTCCCTGTGTCTCTAATAGCAACCTCTTTATATTTAGGTATGGCTGCCACACCCATCTGGTCTGGTTGCCCCCTTGTATTTTAAAAGCGGCGCTAATGCAGGTGTGTACCTCTCTATGAAATAGTGAGGCTACCCCAATAACTTATACATCATTAACCCCTTTCACACCCTAACCCTTCCAAATCCCCCAAAACCCTATCCTTTTTAGTGAGAGGTACGTTTCTGCATTTGCCACGGGTCAGCCCCTCGTAGGAGAATTCCTTGCGACACCCCTGATGATAGTTAGAAAAATTAATAATTCTTTTATAAAGATATCCCTTCAGCAGACTTACAAATATAAACCTAATTACATACAATTAAGCAAAATTAAAATAACAAAGAAATAAAACAGCTTATTTTTCAGGTAGTCGTTCATTTGAGGGGGCATAGATTAGTTTCATTGCTCACCATTTGTCTTCTTAGATGGCTTTTAAATAGACTTAGCGATGACTGTTCTCTTATATCATTTGGAAATTGTTGTTTGCTGAGTTTCAAGTTAAACAATTAGACCATGTCTTATCATGCTTTAAATTACCCTTTAACGCCCATTTCTGTGTGTACAATACTATCTGAGAAAAAATATTTAGTGTGCAATCACCAAACTCTCCAGTAGTCTAAGTGAACAAAAAGTTCCAATCAAACAAAGCAAACCATGGCTGTCCGTATCCTGAAATTCAGTCACCAATGCTTGTAAATACTCGAGTCTTCCTCTACCAGATAATGCTGCCTTCTCCTCAATGTGCTCTTTTGATGTAAACATTCTACACACTCCTCCGGTGACAGGGACGATCAGGGCCATTGAATGCACAAAACCAGACATATAAAAAGTCAGGCTCCTACGCACATGCCCAACTTGACTATACTCCGCAGTACCAGTTTCCGTATACGCTTTTTTTATAAGAACAACGTTAAGAAAATGAGGCTCAAATCGTCAAAATATTAAGAAAATCGTAAGAAAATCACGAGGCTCGTTTTCCAAACTTAAGCGTTTTTATAGGCCAAAAATCGGTATTTCGCTGTTATTGCATTCAAAATGCTAAAGATGGAATTCAAATTCAAGTATACAATATCTAGCCAGTTTATTTCAGTAAAAGCTAAGAAAAATTTAAGAAAATCTCAGGCTCAATTTCGCGAAAAGTTAAGAAAATTGAGGCTCCGGCAAAATAATAATTTTCTTATAAAAAAACGTGTATCGGAGGGACCTCATTTTGCCATTGGCAATCCTCAAAGATGTGGAGTCAAATATGAAAGGGGGCTCAAATACCTAATCAGCAGTGCAAGATGTTATGAAAAAGAGGATAGATGTCAGAGGTTTGTTCCCTGGAAAATTTCTAAAACCATATCCTTTAGATTTTAGGGATACGCCCTTTCTGAGCGTAGAGATGCACTCTTTAAAATTCATATAAAATTAGGTCATTACATCGTTAAAATCAGATAATTTTGAAGAGTTGATGGCCACATAATGTTTGTACAATGGCTAAAGGAGCGTATAGTCAAAAGGATTGCTCACTGTATTTGCAAAAATCAATATCGAGATGAAGTCTTCCGGCCATCTGAAGACCTTTACTATGAAATTTTTACTCCGGGCCCAACTATTGGGAAACCGTACAGCGCGCATATACTTATCATTATTATTATGTATGATTTCTGTTATCCATTTGATTTATTGCTTATATTTTGTTAATTGCGGTACGCTTTGCAGCGCAGTTTAGCAGCGCCATAGCTTCTGGTGACCCTTGAGGACTTAGCTCCACCGAGGGGGTTCCCAGTAGGCGTTGTATGATACCGTGGTAGTGCGTAATTTAATAAGTTGTATCGTATATACATGCTATAATTGATTGAAGTTAGTTAGTTAGATGGTTAGATAGAGTTAGATGGGATCAGATGTGATTGAGAGTTCAAATTGTGACTGAGTTGAGAACTTTGTGTTTTTCTTCAAAGTCTTTTCTGTGGTGCAGTAAAATAAAAAGAACTAGCGAGACGGGATAGCCTATATTTCCCACACCAACCATGGTGGGCCCTATAATAGATACGATAGAATGTGTAGCATATTGAAAGCTTTTCATAGCCATGCTTGCCCTTCCTGCCCCTACTGCCTGTAAATACCTAAAGAGCATTGCTTTAAGACATTGGGATGAATAGTGATAGGTGACAATAGAACAGCTTACTAACCAGGTAGATTCAACTTTACACCCACCCAACCAAATGGCTCTCACGACGTCCCTGCTCGTATGGAACAAGTGTCTATATAAGGTTCCAATGACGTCTGTCAAAACAGTTCTGCATTATAAAGGATTTTCACCTTATTCACCTAGTCTTAATTGGTCTCTGGTTTTTTTCAGTTGTTCTATTTCAGTTGCCAGAACCATTCATTATGGAAATAAATTGGCATTTGTTGTTGGGATTTCTAGCTTCAAAGAGTGCAATGATATTTTCTTCACTTTGCAGAAATTCTCTTAAATATTTTATTTTTCTGCCCTTCATTTCTTCTTTGTATTCTGAATGCAGTGAATGGATATAAAAGACAATGTATATGCACTTGATGCTGGAGATGTAAACATCTTCTTACCAGCTCTTACATCACATAACTTTTGAATATTAATACCCTGCTTGATTTGTCTGAAAGCTGTATTAGCAGCATATATATATATATATATAAATATATATATATATATATATATA
>OLMO02000297.1:6881112-6918997 GCA_900291935.2 Cassiopea xamachana
ATATATATATCAAATTGTAGCCAAAACCTTTTGATCAACAATTACTTAACTTTGTAGTAACTTTGTATAAATCAACAATTACAACGATATTGTATGATTTATAAATCAGTGCTGCGAAAATACATTTTTTGATGCCACTGTTTAACTCACTTACCCCACTAACTTATCAAAGGACAAAATCTTAAGTCATATTTACTTTAAAAGTTTCAAATATCCAACAAAAGATGAATTTTTGGAAGCCATTTTGAAGTTTTGACATTATATATTGTCAAAATGCAATGTCCGACGACACTATTGAGCTCACAGATCCTTATATAAAGTATTATAGGATATTACACATGTCATATTTAGTATAAAAATGTCATATGTACAACAAAAAAGACTCTTTGGAAGCCATTTTGAATTTTTGAAATTTACCAGGATCAAACGTCATTGGAGAAGAAATTCAGCTTGATTTTTATGATCAGTGGGCTATTTGGCCATAAGAACCACTTGTCCCTCAAAATTCTTAAGATTTGTCCCACCCTACTAATGTGCAAAGTAATAGCGATGGTAAATCTGCCAAATAAGCTCGTCGATGAACGACCTCTCTTTCTCTTATAGTAAAGTCAAATTTATCAATCTTTCTATGAGTGCTGTTGGGGCTATGGGCTCTTTCTGCAATTCTTTTTTGTCCTTGCTTAATGATTTACACCTCGATAAGACTATTAAAAGAAGAACCATCATGAATACTATGAATATCTCAATTAGATCTAGTTACTATATCTTCTGTTGTCAGAATAAGCCTTGGAATAATCCAGAGCTTTTAACACTTTAATTCTCCATTCCTTTTATCTGCTTATTTTTATAGTTTTTTTTCCTGTACTTTTTGCAATATGTTAAATTTAGCAGTATTATTGTAATTAGTGATATATATATTCAATGAGAAGTTTCAAAAAAATTATTAAACATGCTTAAGGAGGGTATCCCTTCAGCCTAAGCTGGTTTTCAAGGGGCCCTCCGTTTTACATGCATACATACAAATTAATAAGAAATCTTAAAAACTTATTCACAACTGATATTTAAAGAAAAATTCAGAATAAGCGAAATACACAAATATATACTATAAATACATTTTAATAATGAAAAGAAAGAAAATGGTTAGCTCATAAGGCAAACTGTACAATCTCTATATAGACTTTTTTAGCTTGATAATGGCCAGTGCCGAATTTATCCCTGTTGAGAGGCTGTTCCACAATTTTGCTCCCCGGAACGAGAACCCCTTTTGGTCATTGGCCGAATTTCGTTTTGGGATTTGAGGGTCAGGAGCAGTGTTAAGAAGCTCGTACGAAGGATTTTTGATGTTTCGAATAGTCAAATCATGGCGGTAACGTTGAGCGAGCCCATGGACAAATTTATACATGATAACACGCGATTCGTATTGAATCATTTCGTCAATTGTTTTCCAACCTAACTGTTTGATAAGGGTATTACTGGAAGTAGCATACCTGTTATTAATGACTATGCTAGCTGCACGATTCTGCAACTCTTGTAAATGGCTAATTTCGAATGCTCCAGCTACGCCTAAGACTCGGCAACGATATTGGAAATGTGAATCCACTATGCTGTTATAGAGAAACTTCAAGGTGTCGAAAGGTAGAAATCGTTTGCAATACTTACGCCCCGTTTACATGGGGAAAAGTGGATCGCATCTAAACAGGATCCGATTTACTTCTGGTATGGATAGGCCTTGCTTTTACACTAGAAAAAGCAGATCCGATCCAGTTCTGGTCCGCTATCCGATCTACTTCCCGATCGCTTCCATAGTGGTCGAGTGTAGATCCGATCCACTTTTGTATAGTGTAAACTGTGAGATCCGATCCAGAACTGGTACGGATGGAAAAAAGAGGCTAATATTTTGTAAACATAGGTCAGATAGAATGCCAGCTTTGAAGTGACGCTAAGTATAGCTGTGAGAATTTCATAGAGCAGGAGTTGATTTGTCGTCAATGGTACATTGTATATGGTTATTTTTTATTATTCTAATTTCTGCTGTACAAAGTTTGGAAAGAAGCAATGTGAAACAGCTGTGTGGAAAAGAAGCGCCGAAAGAACGGCGTGAGAACCTTAGAAGTTAATAGCTTTTCATATCTTGCAGAAATGCTTTTTATATATCCCCCATACTGAACTATCGCTTGCTTTTTGTTTAAAAGTACCTCATGTGGTACTTTCTCATTTAGGTGAGGCAAAGTGAGCTTGTTTCTTAAGTCGATGTTACCTCAAATAACGAAAATACGCATCCGTTAGTACTCAGACACTGAAGTGGATCGGATCTGACGCATCGTGTAAACGCAAGGGCTTTCCGATCCAGTTGAGATCCGTACCAGTTTGAATCTGATCCGCTTTTGCTCGTATAAACAGGGCCTTAATTACGCCAAAGACCACGATACTTCTTTTGAAATTTCTTGGATGTTTTGCTTCCAGTCCAGAGAGCTTTTAATGTACACCACTAAATACTTCATGTTTTCAGCAACCTCTATGATTTCAGACGTTTTCGCAGAAATTAGGAGCTAGTGTCACTGCCTGGTCCTTCATAGCAGCTTGCTTACATCCAGTGGAAATAACCAATGATTGTGTCCTGGCTACATTTAGAGATAGCTTATTACTCTAGAGCCAAAGATGTTGATTCTTAAAGTCGCCATTGCGTGCCTGTCAGCTGGGATATTTTTTCAGATTGAAGCGCTAACCTGGTGTCGTCAGCATACATAGATACCTTTGCATTTTGACAAAACAAGGCAGATTATTTATGTAAATCAGAAATAGCAAAGGGCCAAGACACGAGCTTTGGGGAGCCCCAATATTTATATTTTGGATACTAGAGTCTACACCGTCATTCCTAGTGAATTGTTTACGATTTGGCAGATAGGATTCAAACCTTTTCAAACCAAACTCTAGAACAACACCATTGGGCATTAAAAATACTGCAGGAAACATGTCTAACTTAAACTTTCAGCGGGGATCGCAAAAATTATGGCGGGGAAGAAAAAACTATTCTTTACTATGATAAATTACAGCAATATAGTATACTCCAGATATTCCGTATCAATCGGGAGTAAAGGAAAAGTCCGGATTAATCTGAATCCGGATAAACAAGAGGGCTAATTTTTGATACATTAAATGAATTAATGGTTCGAATAGTGTAAGTACAGCTTGGAATAATTCAAACTGAGACATTCCCTATCACATCCAGTAATATTTCCATAACATTTTCGTTAATTGTTATAGATTGAATTGAAAGAAAGGAAATCTAAATTTAGTGAAGCCCTTCAACAAACAGCCCCACAAAAACGAGTGGATTTTTCCATAGTTATTTTACGGTAAAATAACCATGGAGAAATCCACTAGATACGGTGTATTCTATCTCCTTCCTCTCAAAAGAAAATTTTTCTAGATAATGTATCGATGTTTCGACAAATTTCGAACATTTTTGGAAATCAATATTTGACGGGAAACCCAGACAATGCGGGTTCAAAATCCCGGATATAAAGTCTAGCTCAGAGGCGGACTGGCCGTTCGGGCCATTCAGGCGAATGCCCTGCTGTATGAAGAGGAAAAAACGTTAAATTCTAAATTTGGAGTTTTTTAGTTAAGCAAGGAAAGCAAGATTTGGAGTTATTCAAGGATTCTACCTGGGCCTGCTCGTATGCATTGACCAAGTAACATCAAAAATTACCGGTAAGCTTCATCTACAAGCATGATTGTAGATAGTATGAAAATAATATCTGCTAGAGATACTGAAGAGCTTGCTCAAAATCACAGACAAGTTCGAAAGTATCTCAAAATAGTTCGAGAGTATCTTAAAATGGACCAGGATAAATGAGATGAGCGCATACTGTTGTAATTATGGGCCAGATTGAGACAATTAAATATTCTGTTTGCGATTTTTATGATTTTATGAAAACATGACATAACATTGCTAACTGACTTTCGCTATTGATCACGCCATCTCTCTTCAAACGATCACAACACTGATTCACATATTCCACTCTACATGATACTAATTAACATGTGATCTAAAACTAGGGGGGCATTTTCCCCCCTAACAAATTGAGGTGGTATCTTTGCAACACATACCTAAAGTAGCCGAGAATTGTATAATTGTATACTTGGAAGATCAGTAGAATTACTGACATCGCCAAAGGTTTAATGAATGGGACAGAAACCAACAGAGAACATACAGGCGACTCTCTTGGGTTACTTTTCAATGGAAAGCTTAACTGGAACAACCCTTTATACTGTAAATGGGAAAGCTTCTAATGCTTTGTCGTACTTGGAACAGCTTGAAAATATTTTTCTTCAATCTCGGTTATGGTCTGTTGATAGAGCCTAAAGCCCCAGCCAAGCCAACGCAACAACGCAGCCAATGCCAACAATATTGGACAAAATTTGACTCCGGATCAAGAACTGCGAGAAATAGGCTATTAACCGGGAAGAATTGCAAGCAAAATTGGTTTTACCAAATAAGTTGCTTATAACGTATTTAAAAAGTGTCAATAAACTCATTTTTACCAACAATTGCCAATTTCACATATAAAAAAGTGCGTGTATAGGAAAGGACATTTGCTAAATTGCGGCTCCGTAGGTTATACAGCGCAGATGCGTATTTATTGTTATCAACAAAGCGGCAGAGCGAAGCCTTGACGATACCTGTCAGCTATGAAGACCTTTCAGACATTACTTTCTTTCTTATTCTAAAAATACAAACATGGCTTTGATACAGGCTAACTTTTCAAAGGCTATGAAAACTATGAAAAATTGAAAGAAAATGCTCTTAGAACCGAGCTGTTATGAATTGCACCTCTGCGATGGACATTTATTGCTTTATCTTATTCAGGAGGAGAAAATTTCTTAAAACTTCACACTGAAAATACTGGTAATATTCTTTTCACTAAAATAGAAGTTTTCATATCAACATGTAGCGCAGAAATTGGTCTTTAAGCTTCGATGTGTACTTTACTGATATTATGTACGAGACAAGTACAAAATTGCAGATACTACATCATACCCTTGTGCGATCAAATGAATGTCGTACTGAAGCGCAGTGGATTTCTTTTCAAATTGAAAATGCTGGTTTGAAACTTGAAGAAAATGTAGGAATAAGTAAAATAATGAAATTATCAATAGTTAATTGGGCTATTATCATGTGTATTTTTATTTTTGCTCATACGTTTGGCTATGCAACGCAAACAAGAAGAAATCTGCTGAGAATTTTCCTATTTTTCCAAGCACTTTTTCCCATGTATGTTGGCAAAACGATCTTTAATTTTATATGCTTAATAAAGGAAATATTATTGAAGACTGTTGTCTATTAAAATTCCTTCTTAATTCGTGAAAACGACCACAAAGAACAGAAGATGTTGGGTATTTACTATCAAGGCTTTCGTGCAGGGTGAACAAGCTGTAAAAAGTAGTTAGAAAGTCATATACTACTTACTTGTTTGTGTTTTGCCAGAAAAATTGACCATGTGTACCAGAAAGGGGGGCCTTATGGCCATTGCTTTTTTCTCCCATGATCTGATACATCCAGTGATCAGTGGTCTCAATCAAGATCCATATAAATGCGATAGAAAAATGCATCGTTCAATGTCATGTACAAAATTGTCTAGGCTGAAAAGCCTGGACAATTATTAATCCAAGAAAACAGACAGAAATGTTGTTAAAAACTAACGAGCTATAAACGAATTGTGCCTCTGCGAGGGACGTTTATTTTTCAATCTGATGCGGGACGAAAAAATTTGTTGAAACGTCAATTTGAAAACACTGGTCCTTGTCTAGCGCAAAGATAAAAGTTTTCAAATTAAAAAGTCGCGCGAAAACTGCTCTTTCAAGCTTGATGTGTACTTTTTCATATCTCATTCCAGACAAATAAAATGTTGTAGATACTACAGCATACCCTGCACGACCAAATAAGCATCATACTGAAGCAAAGAAGAATGTCAACAGTTGTTGTTTTAAAGTCGAAATTTCTGCTTCAAAACTAGAAGAAAACTTAAGAATAAGTCATGCAATAATATTGCAAAGAGTTTATTGAGCCATAGCCACGTGTATTTTTTGCATTGTTGGTGAAATATATCCTCACGGAACGCAAAGGAGAGGAAATTTGCCGAAAAGTGTCCCCTATCAAAAGATAGTGGGCGTTGCAGGTAAATGAAACCTATACCCTTTTGTCCAAGCAATAGGAAGGCTTGTCATATGCAATTTATTTTGAAGAATTTTGCGCTTTTAATTGAAGAATTGAAGAATAGACAATTTATGGCTTTATATGAATAAAAAAACCACAGTTCAACCCTCCAAGAATTAAAAGAAGAAGTAATTTCAAGAGTATTTGAAGAGTGGCAATAGACTTAAAAACGGCAAATTGACACACTTTACGAATCAATTCCATAACGCTTAGAAGCTGTTCTACGTTATCTTCGAACTCCTTCTTTCTGAGGATTTCATGACTTGCCATGAAATGCAACAATGGCTGAAGCATATATTTGTGAAAAGTAACTCTTAAGTTCAAGTTCTGACGTAATAATCAGTGCAAGTGCCTTTTTCCAAACTTCTGCCCCTCCTGCCCTACTATTGCTTCAGCGTCTCTGTAGGGGCCTCTACATCTAAAAATACCCAACAATGCCCAACAGAAGTCCAGCAATTTTAGGATTTGCTGGGAGATACGTTGCGCTGGTTTGGCCTGGATTTAACGTACTGCTAGCTCAAATAAACCACATTGAATGCAATTTAAATATAACTAGTATCAGATGGGGTTGCCGCTTTGCGCAACGGCGCATTCTAATTGATTGCACTGGGCAGCATAGTCAAGATAATTTGCATGGTTTTAAAGACAGGAGCATAGTTAACAAATAGAAAGTTTCTAAAGAATAAATGTGCAATGAGAAACTTCATTCATGCATTTGCCGTTATTAGGAATTTAGGCTCAAAAGACTCGGTATCAGATTTTAAGTCCGATGCACTTCAATGAACATATACAAGCAGAACCATAAACACACCATGCTAATTATTGCGACAGAATATTTAATGTTTAGTAGTGCGAATTGTTAATTGATGATGACCTCTGCTGAAACCAAATTTATTGCAAATCTTTATTAGATCGTGCTGTAGGAAGCACTCGCAACCTAATTCACCATTCAACCCTGAATGAAGTTTGAGCGTCAAATCATATTGCACCTGCTAACTCATTCATTCCGATTTGCAAAAACTGTGAAGCTTAAATGGCTTTGCTGCACAAAAGCAAGCTAGGAAAGCAAGAAAGGTAAGTGGAATATAATATTTGATTTAATTTCTAAAACGTTGCTCTGTAGCTTTTCGTCATAAAAGTTAATAAATTTGTTTGGGGTTTAACACATTGTTTACTCAAAAACTAAAAACAGCATTGGTTCAAAAGTCAATCTTTATGTCGCCTGAGACTAATAAGGTTACAATGCTCAATTAAATAACATCAACAAGAGTTGTGATTTCTAAGCTCCAGCCAAATTTCGTAATCAATATACAATCTAACTAAAGGTTTTCAAACAATATTTTTTGCCTCAATCCCAACTCATTTTCTTTATGTCATTTTGTATACTGATTAATTTCTATCCTATGGATATTTCAAATAAGATGTACAGTAAACTGATTGAATCTCCAACAAAGAAAGATGTCCAAAAGGGAACAATGTCATATTGGAGGAGGTGTGTTATACAGTATTATGATTATACAGAAATTTTTGCTATCTTTAGAAATCTTGTATTTGCATATGTACAAACTTCAAAGTAAAACTGCTAAAGTATAAAGGAATTTAAAATTACCTGGGTCTCTCGAATTCTGGGACTGAACTTCGATATATTGGTAGGGGGGTTGGGGTTGGGGTAAACACCGTTTTTTCAGTAACAGTAGTTGGTCAAATGGCCAAAATGAGCTCAGCCGGTAAACCTGGGTCCAGGAAGTTGCCCTGCAAAAATACACTGTACTGCTGCTTTTGCCCTACCCGCACTAAGTTTCGTCCCTGCCCTTATTTAAGAGAAACTAGACATAACACGCTTCAACATTAACCTTGACAGTAGTATGTGTATTTATTACGCGTGGTATCTTAGTAAAGTCTTCGAAAGCTTTTTATTTTGGAAAGCCTGTGCAGTCTTGAAAAACAAAAGGTTTGTGAATCGTTTTCAACATTCTATGTCAAGAAAGACATAGTATGGGATATTTTCAAATTCGATGAGTATAACTGGAAATACTTCTAGCAGTGTAATCGGTAAAATGTAACAAGAATCAAAATTATTTATATTGGGCCTCTTGAAAAAGTACACTAGTTTATCATCCTTTTTCGAAAACCTTAGAAGCGAGCGAACGCTTCTTCTTTTGTTGTTCTTTATATAAGGGATTACAATCAGGCATGCTTTGAATGATTGTGTTATTTCTTATCATAGTAATTAAACGCTAAATTTCGACTATAAATATTGTTTGATGATTTATATTTCAAAACTCAATGCACAAGAGTCTACCTTATTCCCTTAATGTTATGGGAGGATCTGCAGTGGTAAGGTGATCGACGTCTAATTGCAGATGCAATGCTATTGATTCTCAATGATACAATATTTATCGAGACAAATATGAAAAAATAGAATATAAAAAAAATTTGACGCGGAAGGAAAGATGACGCGTGTGGGGATGATAAACTAATTTATTTTTAAGGGGCCTTGGAAAAGAATCTCAAAATCTGTTATGCCTCATGCCAACAGTGAAATTGAGTTGCAAAATATTGTATTATTTTAGATAGTGGAAAGGTGAAGGTTTTTGTGAGGGTAAGACCGCTGAATAAAGATGAAAATATAAACAAAGCCAAAAGTATTTTGAGAGTTTCAGAAGATAAAGGACAGGTAATTACTATGAAATGCGTTTTTGCGACATTCGATCAGTGCATTCGATGATATTTTATTATCATTAACTGTAGTTTTACAAACACAACCAAGTAGCAAAATTAAGAAGTTTTTCTTCTTACTAAACTTCCCCGGTAATGTCCATATTCAAGCAAACCCTCTCCCTTCCCTGGACATTCATTTACTTCACACCATAATCTATTGAAGCATCTACATCAAGGGAGCAGTCATTAAATATGGGGGAGACTGGGGCAGAGGGAATTGGGCTGAGGTATGGAATTCTTTTGCATGTTAGAACTGGGGTATGAAATATATAACAACTTTCAAGCTGGGGTATGAAATAGAATTTCAGGATTATCTAAGATGTTTTCCAACTAGTATATTTGAGGTGTGTAATAATTTCAAGGTGGAAAAACTCATAAAGATGTGCAATTATGCATAACATATTCTCTAGATTCCTTTATGGTGTCATAACAAACTTTCCAGGAGTCTGGTTGGATATGGCCCTATGCCATAGACTTTTGTATATCAAACAAAGCTACATAAAGTCAAATTTGAGTAAACAATTGCTGCAATGTGCAGAATCTTATGACAACAGGAAAGTAGAACTGCACTAGGATATAGGTGACGGTTATGCATTGCTGGTATTAAAGGGTCATAACAATAGAACCATGAATAGCATAAATAGCACCATGAAAATAATAACGTTAAAGTTCTATCAGAACATCTTTATTGAATCAAAAGTTATCTGGATCTCAAAATCATGATATGCAAGATTTTGATGTAGTAAGACAAACAACTACCAAATGTCATAAAGTTCACTTTCTGTGAACAAGAGTTATAAATTTTCTGATCCACATGATTCATCCTCCTCTCCTCTTGTTTTTCACGACCTTTGAGCTCCTTCATCCTCAATACTGAAATGCTATGCTCTAGTTCAAGATTAGCAACTTCTCTCTTGTATATTTTTAAACAGCCAAGCCACATTTTGTGCAAGCATTCATAGCTGTAATTACACTAGGAATAAAGTTGGCAACTGCAGCAGTCTCTGCAAGTTCAAATATCTACCTAATAGCAAATTTAGTATTTTAACATCTTTTCTTTATTCATATTGAATGCTTTATCGTTTTATTCTGTGCTTTTGCCATGGAGGTATTTTCTTAAGCGTATCATCACTAAACCTGACAAAACATGGTTGACTTCCCTGATGGCATACTATATTCTGCAACTCTGAAGGCTTTACAACTCTGAACAGCTATTTTAGTTGGAAGATTTGGAACATCAAGTAGGCCACAATCTTTCTTGGCACACAGAAAACTTGGACCAATGGATTGCATTGCATATATGAGGTAGATGTTGACATCACACCCATATTGTGATATATGAGAGTTGTAAAATTAAGAGAGCCATTCATAATTACAACAAAACAACTGGAACTACCTATTTGCTTTTGCAATATTTGAAATTGAGGAAATTCACATTCACTACAGTCTGGGAACAAGGGTTTGAAAAATCTCTCTCAAATGATGAAGATCAATCAATAGAATACCTGTGCTCTCTTCTTCATATGGGGTCTTTTTACATAGAGCTAAGATGTTGTTCAAGTTTACTTGCCAATGTAGAGTTTTCATTAGCAGAAGACATCATTTTTGGTGAGAGCAGACATATAACGGCTTGGGGCTAAGTGGCACGGATACTTGAGTAATTCTGCCTATTACGCTATTAATTGTTAATTATTACGTAAAAAGTATGCAGTGCTCGCGCATTTGCGGAAACCTCTATGACAACTTACAATACAACTGTAGTCCTCGCTCATAAAGGTAGTCTACAGGTGACTACAGTGGAATCCCGTTAACCCACGACTCGTTAACCCACGGTTCTGCTTAATCCGCGGCTTATCCTTAGCTTCTAATTTTTTCACACCTCTAGCTTAAGGAAACGCGAGTATAGATCTAAATGTCAGCTGTCAACTAGGCCTATACGCAAGTTCGCTAAGATTGCTCAAAGGATTACTCAACTGTACGTTCGCTAATATTGCTTAAAGGATTACTTAAAACAATGTCAGCTGTCACCTATACGCGCGTTTACTAATGCTTACGTTTATTCAAACGACAACATGCCTAAACGTAAGCAAGCTGCATATTCTATCCACGAAAAGCTGAGTATTCCCTGTTTATTAGTCCTGTTAATGCTTCTTATGTTATTTTATTTCTGATTTGTTATATAAATATGGATTCTTGCGGAAACTAACTGAATATTCGCCAGTTATTGCTTCGTAAACCATTATCGTCCACTCGGATGTATTCAAATCTGTCCAAACGATTTGACCTTAGGGGTGAACTCGCGGTTCACTTAACCCACGGGGGGGGGGCAAGTCATGGACCCCAGAGACCGCGGGTTGACGAGATTCCACTGTACTTGGATCAGTTTTTGCAGCTTTATATTTGATCTCGAAGGTTATTCCAAATTATGCTTCCCCTAAATGAAATTAATTCGTTTCCATACTTTTTTGTCCTCGTGTTTGGAAGTTGGAGGAGATTGTTTATTCTTAAGCTATATAGAAGTATTTTTCTATTGAAGAACTCCCACAGAAAGGAGGGATTCCCAGAAGTCATACATCTGTATACCTCTAGCATAAAGTTTTGCAGATTTTTTTCATGAATTGTCACTTCCTCGTTGTTAACTATATAATTTGTCGTGTTTTCACAGAATATCCACATTAGTTGGGCAGTAATTGAAATTTGTCAATATAAATGAGTGTTAAGTACCTTGCAACCCTTGAAAAAGCTTTGACCTTATTGTTTGTCTTTTGGCAGATAACATGCATACTTCCAATTTCATTTATTTGTGCATTGTTAGAAAAAGCTTCAAAGTAAATTTCCGCTCTTTTCTGCTAGCAGAATGCTGTTTTGGGAATCATAAAAGTTAGGAAATCTAAGGAATTGTTTGAATTTAGCTAAAATTGCTTGCAAATTTGCATGAAGATAAGTGAGAACTCTGTTCTGGCTATTGTATGGAGCCACTCGTTTTCATATTATTGCTCACATAGCAACGAGATCACCGATAATGGCGGCCAAGTCTGGATATTTGATTCGTTGTGAGCATTTTAGCTCAAGCCATAGGCTGCATAGCAAAGCACTGAGTAACGAAGAAAATGAAATGCTGTATGGAAAATGCAACAATATAAATGGTCATGGACACAATTACAATGTGGAAATTGTTCTGTATGGATTGATTGACCCAACAACAGGAATGATAATGAATTTGACAGATTTGAAAAAAGAAGTAAAAGTAGTTTTAGATCAGCTTGACCATAAAAACCTTGACCTTGATGTTGCTTATTTTAAAGATCTTGTCAGTACCGCAGAGAATATAGCAGTGTTTATTTGGGAAGAGATGAGGAAAATAATGACCCATCCAGACCTTTTATATGAAGTTAAACTGTATGAAACTGATAGAAATGTTGTGATATACAGAGGCGACTAATTATGGAAATAGGAAGTGAAATTTTTATCGATATTTGTGAAGTATTTGCTATGGAAATGCTGATGTTGATGCTGATGGAACATATTGAAGGATTGTATACAGTCGTTGACTCTAATCGAACGTGAAACTTGTCACAGGGCGTGGTCAGAAGAAATGAAAAAGGAAAGGACAGGGTTTATACGGTCAGGGAAAGTCAAGGGAAAAGGGTCTTTTTTGCTTTGGTCAGGGAAAGTCAGGGAAAGTCAGGGAAGCTTGCAGTGGTCAGGGGCAAAATAATATTTTCATTCTGCAGGTCAGGGAAATCTTTCATTTTTCACCATCAAGGAAGTATGTACAACACTTTAATAACTAGGTAAGAAAATGTGATAGTAAGTAATAGGTTAGAAAGTTCTATCGTTTTCATCAAACTTAGGATTTAAAAAGCAAGTAGAAAAATCAAGCAAATAAAAAGAAATTTCAAAAATGAAAACTGCGTGACTGTATCAATGTGAACAAAAGGAAGAGTGTTAATCACATTTTACATAACATTTTTTCGTTTCTCTTTAAGAATTTCAAGTGAATTCTTCATATTTTTTTGTATAACGTTTCTAAAATATCTACATATTGCTAAATTAAAAAATAAATATCTTGCTATTTTTTACTTGCATCATTATTAATTCAATCAGGTCAGGGGAAAAATTTCCTTTTTCAGAAGAGGTCAGGGAAAAACATATAGGTTTTAGTGAAATAGGTCAGGGAAAATTTGTGCTTTTGAAGCAAAAGTCAGGGGAATTTTTTTCAGAAAGTCCGTATAAACCCTGAAGAAAGGAAGTGAGGTCATGGAAATCAGAAAGTGGCATTGGGGGGATGGGCAAGAGGAAATGATTAAAAGTTTCTTTGTAGATAAGTAAACCAGAGTACAAGATCAGCATCTAATGCAATGTATCTCAAATGTTGGGTTGTGCCTCTCCTTAAGGAATTAGTATGCTTGTACATTTTGTTAGATAATGGCCTTGTTTATTGCAAGTGGGGGTGCAAAGTATTTTCTCTTCCCATATGGGGAGCTTTGCAAAAATTAGCTGAGAAGCACTGGTTTAATGCAACCAAAAATACAATGCAGTTATGTTAAAATAGACATTGCTGAACTGGAACCTAAATGGGGGGGGGGGGAACATACATCAATGAAGAAAATATGTGCCTACATTGGGCCAACAATCCTAAATAATGTGTTTTTGGTTTTAGTCACTTCTCTATCCTGGCTGTAACTTGTTTGGTTGTATAGCCTAAGAAATTTTTCCTTGCAAGTATGTAAATTGTACATATGGAAAGAGCTAGCAAAAGCATAAGTACGCTTTTTACTATGTTGAATTTGTTTACAGGATTGCAAAATCAATGCTTGTTTACATGTTCTCAACATTGAATATCTGATATACTTCTGGATGGGAGTCCAACTTCCATATTATAGAAACATGATCTCTGTTCTAAGTGATATGTGTGTGTTGCACAGTGGCCCTAGAGTGCTTTACAATTATTATCCGGTGCCTTACTATTGCTGCCAAGTGCCACACAATAAGTCCTGACTGATATTTGACATTTCTATAATCAATTCTCTTCCTATTGTTTAGAGCAATATTTGCAAAGCACAATATACCAAGCTATTGTGTAAAGTTTCAAATGCAGCACAATAGCATCAGAGCACCTTACCATTGTTATCTGGTGCCTTACGATTATTGTCTTGTGCCACACAATAAATTGTGAACAATATTTTTCCTTTCTACACTCACTTCTCCCTCCTATTATATAGAGCACCTTGTGCACATCAGAAGTTACCGAATGATTGTTTAAAGTTTGAGATGCAGCACAATGGCATCAGAGTGCCTTACCATTGCTTCAGAGTGCCTTACAATTGTTTTCCAGCTCCTTACTACTGTTGCATAGCACCATAAAGCAATACATGTCACTTACACAATAAAAAACTTTTGACTCACAATAGATATCAACCCTACACAATTAGTCCCTTTGTTTGCAAGGTCATGGCCTCCTTCATGGCAATCAAAGGCAGATAAACACAATAGCAGACAATAAGTAGGCAAATATCAAGGAAATATTTAAAACAGTAATAGACTCACAATTTTGACTGCATTACGTAAAGCGTGTAAGGCGGTCTGTTCGTTTAGAATCATCATCTTGAAGATGTAGGTTTTCTAAAAACTTTGAAGTCTTTGAAGTTCACTCCAACCCCAACCTTTAAGAAACTATGAAGTCAAAGATCTCTTGTTTATTTCTGAACTCAATGTTATAAGCCTAGTTATTTTGTAGGAAATCTTGAAAATTGCATTAGGAAAAGTAGAGTATGCTCATACATGAGAGGACTTATGGTTGTATGTTCAAGATTGCAGCACTCCCTTTGTACTGTTAAAAGGAATTAATCTCTAGAAATAATGTTGGTGGAATATGAGCTTCTGCATAAAAGAAGATTCCTTGCTTGTTTTTGTCTGAATCTAGTCAATTTTGGAAGGCATTCTTGCCCTTCACTAGGGGTGCATTTCATGTAAACTGCAAATCAAATGTGCACTAGGTGTGGTGCACCAAAAACTACACCTGTGCAGCACCAATCCAAGCTACTAACAAACTAAATCCCATTTATCCAGTTTCACAAACCAAATGCCCAAAAATTTAGATAGAATTTGTTCCATTAATTTCCATGATGAATGCTGAAATTAGAGCTTGGCATACACTACAGATCCTTAGGGTTAAGAGCATAGAATCCATCTCAGGCCTTCATTATATTGATGCTCCTAGACAGGTTGAAACCTTTGAAAAGTATTTGAGGAGCTACTTTGTCTTGGAAATTGTATGTGTTCAAATTGCCTGGAAAATATTTGTGGTTATGATTTTGTCTAAAGGACCTAAAGGTTTCTTTTCAGAAGAATCTTGCAACTGAATGAATCATGTTCCAGAAATCTTACTGCAGCAACCCTAGATAATAGTTTTATGTATGTGGCATAAATCCAATGTGTAAGAAAAAGGTTCTGTTCTGTATTCCTTCTACATTGAATGTGTGCATATTGAAAATTTGTTTTGCTAAGGAATCATTTTCTAGCTTCATAAAACAGCAGATAAAGCGTCCAACATTTTGTGTGTTCTTACCAAATTCAAACTGATTATGTTCTGACATTGTCACTGCTGGGCCATTGGCCCAGTGGGCTCTCTACTTGGTCCAGTAAGATAGATTGTTTGCTCAATAGTGTGGACTTGTTGTAGCTTTGTTATTATTAATGTGGTGATCAGCATTAAAGAATGAGAGAGGAATAGTTTTCTGAAAAGACTTTCAGAGTTCTCCTTGAATTGTAACTGCAATTTCTAAGATATTTCCTTTTTTTAGATAAGTCTCATATCTGACACAAGGAGGACAGCTGACAAGGTCTATCAGTTTGATCATGTTTTTGGACCTTTAAAAACAAATCACCAGGTAGATGATAGCATTAAAAATTTTTGAGTACCTACTTTATTTAACTTATAAAAGCTTCTACTATTACACAAAATATTGCCAGTATTTGAAACTATTTGTTTTAATAATGTGTAGCTTTTCTTTTAAGCTTTGATAATGTATAGGATCTAATGCCATTGAGAATGAAATTTTTTGAGTAACCACAATATGAATTATGTTTTAATTATGGCTCAATGCATTTCTGGCTATATGTAGGGAGCCTATACTTAATCAATGGCTCCAACTGACACTGCTACTTATTTAGTTCAAGTTTTTGTGTTGTGGAAAAGCTAGATAGTTTTGAGAAAACCTTCAGTGGAATTTCTGATTTCCAGGTATGTGCTAAGATTAGTCAGCCAATAGTTGATTCTGCCTTGAGTGGGTTTAATGGAACACTTATGGCATATGGACAGACTGGAACAGGTATTGATAATGCTTGCTTTTCAAAACTCAGTTAGTGATTGTAAATTCAAACTAAATTTTGTTTTGTTATAAAATATTGATTTGTAAGGTCATGGTATACTGTAGATTTTTGTGTTTTTAGAATTATGCATTAATTTATTGTTCTACATTTCATTATGAGTTAAATTAAGGATAATATTTTTAGCAAGTTGCTATGTTGTTTTTTGAGTCTCTTACTTATTTTTTAACAGGGAAGACTCACACCTTGATGGCACCTGATGGAATAGCTCAAAGTATTATACAAAAAGTGTTTGATCAGATTCAAACTGATGGAGGCAATGATTACAAAGTAAGTAACATTTGAAAATTAGTAATTGTTGCAAATACAGTGGCAAGCTTTTGTAGATGAGGCAAATTTTTATAGATTTATGTCTCTGAAGTCAATGACAGTTGTTGCATTGTGTAATTTTTCATGCCTTGTCGTCTTTGAGGTCTCAGTGGCATATTTACAGATATATCAGGAAAAAATCCATGATTTATTGAATTTCAACAACAAGGTGGAGCTGCACATAAGAGAAAAGCCAAGATCTGGTATGTTCATTGTATTTCCTATGCTACATACTCTGATAGGCATTGCTAGGATAGTTTTTCCTACTCCACCAGACATCAGTATATAGTATTCTATGATTTTTGTTTGACATTATTTTTCTTTTTCAGGAATATTTGTTGAGAATCTTACTGAATATGTAATCAGAAGTGCCTCAGAAGCACTGTCCTTGCTAGCTTTTGGAAAAAAGAGGCTCATATTTGCTGAAACAAAAATGAACCGTACATCAAGCAGGTACTGTAATTTCAGAGCCTAAAGTGCTACCTTAGAGTTGAAGTGTTATCTTTACAGGCTAGCTACTGAGAGAGGTATATTCATAGAATATAGTAAAAAATGTAGTGGAGTAAATAGATCAACTGTAATTATGGAAGATACTTGTTCAGTATAGTGGTAAGTCTTCATTTAGCAATTAGTGTTCTAGCCTGTACATTCAGACATTGAGAAAGCTTATTCCTTTTCATATATAGCTGTCACCATCATCTTAGCATATTTTTTAGCTTTTGGTTCTATATTGCTTTGATATGTGCCAAAGATTAGTACATTCATAGTTTTTCAATTCAGAACCTGTGAGGTTCATTAAACATACTTTCTCCTAGATCCCACTCTGTGTTCCAGTTGGCAATTGAAAAAACACCTAAAAAGGAAAAAAATGTCATTGAACAAATTGGTTTGTAGCTCTAGATAATGAGTTTCATTTTAAAAAAATACAATTTTAGAGAAGAATATAGTATGAATTTTAAGTGTTGCTAGATAGGGAATTGAGAAGAACAGGCTGCTCAGTATTTAGAAGCATGGGAAAGAGTATCACATATTAGCACTAAAATGTATTTTCATTAAATGTTTAGCTATCTTTTTGGGAATTCATCTTCATTTTGCCTGTTTTTCTTCTAGAATCAAAACATATGAAGGCTCCAATTCACAACAAGAAGAAGGAGGTATTTTATCTTTCTTAAGCCATAAGTCATGACACATACTTGTTACTTTAATACTTAAGCTGTCTCATTTTACCCACAATAAACATTGAACATCAGTGAAGGGATATTATGTGTATTTCAGAGTGTGGTTAAAATGGTTGGATGGGATGAAGATGTCATTGTGAAAGGAAAAATTCATTTGTGAGTGTTTTTAGAAATTGGACTAATGTTGCTTAAGTTTAGCAGTATGGCAAGCTTACTGTAGCTAGGTAGCAGTGGTTGCATCTAGTTAGAAGAAGGGGTTAAATGTTAGTCTTGATTCTGAGGTACCTAAGCCAACTTTATATAAGGCGTGCTTTGAACAGTTGCATATGCTCTTTATTACTCTACTCTTTAGTTGGAATAATTACACCCTCCCCTGATTATTAGTTTTTTAAAGCTTTCCAAGCATCCTGCACTTTTTTAAACCTTTCCATTTGTACATTTTGATATTGTCATAATTGAAACTTACTTTATTTTCAGAGTTTAAATTGACCAAAGAAACAAATCACTTGTGAATATGCAAAAGTAGATTATCAGAAGTTTTTATTTGTTCTGTTTTCCAACCTCCCATTAATTCCAACCCCTCAAATTATTTGGCACTCTAGATTACGTGTCTGCACTAATTGCTAATTCTTTTCTTTCTTGAGCCTTTTCAAGCTCTATGATTAACTTAGGCTGGTTGTACTGTAAGGGCACTGGCGTGAAACTAGTAGTACAGTTACAAGGATCCATATATCAGTCACCAGCACTTGAGGAGTGATGAGGGCTCTCACTTCTCATTAGTTTGAGACTCGAAGAGTGATATTATCCCTGGGACTTCAAATGTTTTAGAAGTCAGCACTGTTGGATGTTCCTCTTAATGTTGTCTTGATGCTTCAACTTGGAACAGTTTTTGAATCCTAGTCAGTTGTGTTACACTTTGAAGCTCATGTTGTTTTGATTGTAGATGTGACCTTGCTGGGAGTGAGAGAATAAAAAAGACCCATGCTGTTGGTGAACGCCTTTGTGAAGCACAACACATCAATTCATCATTGCTAGAACTGGGGTGATTATTTATCAATCATCTTTTTGTCCAAATATGGATGTCTTCTGGAGACTTTAATTCCCACGTCAATTCTTATTACGATACTTTATGCTTGAAGCAAATGTTGCAATAGGGAAAATGAAGGGTTATTTTTGTTACTTCTGAAATGTTCTTGATTGTGTAATTGAATCTTTGTGAAAATAAGTGCTCATAGATATAATGATTCAGGTTGCGTTGAGAAAAGGTTGAATGATGAGATAAAGAGAAGCATTTGAAAGTTGCTTTCTGAGTACTTTTGTGTATTTATAGCTATTTCTCTTAGTAAGTTAGTTCATGGCTATGCATTTCAGAAATGTTATTCAAGCATTGGCAGATGACAGTTCAACGCATATCCCGTTCAGAAATTCTGTTTTAACTCGACTGTTGCAAGAAAGTCTTGGAGGAAATTGCAAGACGTCATTAATTGTGAGGAGAATTGAGGGTCTTTCCTCATTTTTTGATATCATTTTCTTTTACATTTTTCTTTTAAAGATAATTTTTTGAACATTGTCGCAAATTGTTTACCTTGATAAGTAGTGCTATACGTCGTTGCAAAACATAGACATTTTTAGAAAAGAATAGGGATAAAGTTAAAAGTAAAAAAGCAGATTTCTTTAAGCAGCAGATTGCCCATAAGCTAAATATTTCCTGTATTGTACAGGTCTGTGTTTCACCGGGATTGAGAGATGCTGGTGAAACAAAGAGTTCTTTGAACTTTGGCTCACGTGCAATGAAGGTTGAAAACATTGCCTACGTAAATGTCGAGGTTTGTATTTATTTCATTTGCTTCAATGAACTCTTGGAAATGGGTAGTTTTTGGTAGAAAGTTAACTTAGTCCTGGCCTTCAACACGACATCAGTAAAACCCGGGAGCGCGCGAGCGGCGCTCGCAGGCACAAAATCTTACTTTCCAGATATCTACAAGCATATCTTTCATCTGGTTTTCAAAGTTTCTATTGTTCAGGTTTCTTTTTATGTTGAACAAATGATAAGTTGAAATTCATGGCAACAATTCATCATTGAAGGTTCGGCAGGTCAGGCAGAAACCAGTAATCAGAACACCAAGAGAAAAGTATTGAATTTTATCAACTTGTTTAAAGTAAAATGGTCGATTTGTTGTTCTTAATTTCTTCGTAATGTTTCATAGAATTTTAGGCTCGTGTTCTTATAAAATTTTTCTTATAAAAAGAGTATACTCCAATGTTCCGTATGGCCAGTGTCGTTATTTGCATGGCATGTCTCTCTAGGAGCACCATAGGAGAAATAGTAAAACTTATCGATATTGCTCATGAAGGATGGTCGACTTTGTTGGAAGAAATCTTTTACTTCACAAGGAGACAGGAGTTTCCCACCTTTCTACGATATTGCCTGTACATTATGCCCACTACATCACTACACGGCCTAAGTGCCACATATTTGCTTGGTATGTCTCTTTAGGAACACAATAAGGAAAAGCTGTAAAACTTCGAATTTTCTGGTTCAGAATGACCACTTTTAATGGAAAATTGTACATAAATGTGAAGGAGACACAGTTTTCCTTATTTTGTCTCGTAATATGCCCGTATCCACTACTCCGGTCCAGGGGGCCCACGGGGGGCCATGCTTCCTCAAACAGTAGTATTCCCTATAGCAAACAATTGTCCTCAGACATTTTCCTCATGAAAGAAACAATACAATGAATCAGATGCCCTCCCCAAAGCCTAGCTTTGGATTCTCCCCTGCTGGTATCATACTGGTTTTCTTTTTTTCCCGTTCAGTTCTTATCATTATACTTCACTACATACAACTCATACAACAATTAATACAATGAAAACGAAAAGAAATACAGCAGTGGTACAGATACAAACAGGGGCGGATCCAGGGAGAAGTCTGACCAGGGCTCAACCAAAAGTTTGTGGGCGTGGCTATATGGGTGTGGCATTAAGTGTGAGGCTGATAAACTTGACTCGCTGAAATCCAGCAACAGCTCAGTTGAATACCTGACTTCGCACAAAAATAAACAGTTGAGACCGGAAATAGTGTTGGGCGGAAGTAAAATTCAGCGTAACAGCCAAATGCAAGGAAGTGGGAAGCAGTCAAAATGTTGAGTTCAGAGGCAAGGGGCGCCCTCGCAAACAAAAGAGACAAATCTGTAAGCTGCAAAGGAGGACCTTACCAACAGTTTTATGAAACTGGGGAGGGGCACGTGATCCCTGTACCCTAGAGCTCCTTCGTGCTTGGTAACATGGCCGTAATATTATCCAAATGATAGAAGCGACTTACCTCACTAGTGTTATACCAGGGCATTTGGTTTCTTGACAAGCAGGGAACTGCAGCTCTGAGAACTAGTATCATGGATTTCTCTAATCGATTCCGACACTTCTAGTACCTCTAAGTAATTGCCCACAGGGGCGGATCTAGACTGTCGCACAGGTCGCACATGCGACAGTCAACATTCAGCTGCAAAACAATATTTTTAGTCACTTGGAAAGTTTTTTTATTAATTTGTACTTCATCGAATCAGCTCTAAGATGGATTTGTCTGTTTGCTCTAAGTAGGTAGAGAAGTATATAGAAGTGTCTTACATTTTCCTATTCTGTGGAGGAGCTATTCAGAAAGAGGAGATCCCATGTTTGTAATCTTTATTCCGGATTGTTAAATCTTACAGCTTTTACTGAATCCCAATAGATAGAGTAAGATGTCTGTGCACAGGATGCTTCTTACCCACTGTCGCACGACTGTCGCACAATTTGCATATGAATTGAGGAAGCCAATCATATCGTTTTCCTGTGCGACCGTATGCCTAGAGGATGCTTTGTAGTGCTGTTGCACAATCTTAAAATAGAGTTGATATATAGATTTTAATAGATTGCTTAGCACGTGAAAGGCCGCAGCATTCCATTCATGTCGCAATATTTATTATCTTATGACGGATTTACTGGAAAAAGTAAAGCATTTTATTGAAGAAGAGAACTACAACGCATTGGAGGTAATCTATAATGCTGAATTAGCAAAGCTCGGCAAATGTGCGGTAATTTCGAAGAAAATCCTGTTAGCTCGCAACTTATCTACTAGCGGCGACATTCCAAAGAATGATGCATACCTTCGTGTTATGAGTGATAAAAGAGTCGTAGCTGCAAGGTACATTTCAAGATATCATTTTCAATATTAAATTATGTTCTCTTGCTCCTTAAACGTGCCTGAAACCAATCTGAAATCATTTGCAGAGAGCAGGTACCTTTCAGGATCTTATTTCATATTGCTGGGGAATGATCCTGAGAATAGTAATTCCCCATGCTCAAAGCCCATTTTTGTCTTGTCATTTCAGTTACATGGATTGTGAAATACGTCATGAGATACTTTTGGTATGGACTTTGGGGGCCCATCTGGTTCATTTTATTGTCTTTTTTCTGTTGGAAGTTTCTTAGCACTATTGTTTGCTATAGGAAATGTTGCCATTTGGGAGGGGACCTTGACCCCCAGCCCTCCTTGGATCCGCCCCTGCTTATAATGAAGCATGAGGTATTAGAAGAAATTCATTTATAACTCTGAGTACTGTAGTGGGTTAGAGCATTGGTTAGGGTTAGGGTTATAATTACAATTAGAAATTATAATTATATGAGTACTTCTTTGGCATGGCTTTATTTTAATATGTGTTATGGTGTAATATTTACGTCCTCAACATGTATAATTTATTTGGACTATCTTCACCAGCCCCACAACAAACAGTCGCAGAATTCCTTGGTTTGACCACGCCTACTAACGAGCCACACCCTATGTGCGACAGTCATGAAATTTTCTAGATCCGCCCCTGATTACCCATTCTCACGTAAAGCACTCGAGAACTACCACATCAATAATACACGTATAGTGCTCATGTTGACATAGTAGAGCCCTGGTCACGGAGTATTGTGATTGGCTAAGAGATATTGAGCTCTGGTCAGGGGCGATAATTCATTGAATGAAAAAGAATATTTACATCTGACCAGGGCTCGTGCCAAAATTTTTTACGAAATAGAGAGATCTGATTGGATCCAGAGTAGTTGAGCCTCTGTATATTACAGGGCTCGGAAGGAATGCAGCATGTGATAGAAAAGCTGAATAGTGATTTGGCGAGCATATCCCGAATGTGATAACTGCTTGGATAGAACTTTCTTCTGCGTCCGCAAAAGACACCTGGTAGCTTAGATGTGGTTGTTCTGAGAAAGAGTGAAATAAGCAGCGAGAGGGCTTTATTAGCATTTTCAATGAGGAGTAAATACTGGTGAATGCTTTGATAATTCCCGTTTTAATTCATCCAGCTATTTAGAATTGAAAATCTGACTAGTGCTCAAGCCCTGGTAGCCCCGGTCTGGATCCGCCACTGGATACAAATACAACAATTTAAATAAACAAATTGCATGTAGCGAATTGCTTAAAGAAGGAACTCTCTAAATAGATAAACTAATCTAGGAGAGTCCCCCCCCCCATGCTAAGGTATTAAAACATTAGTAGGTAGTTACGAGTGGTCATCCTTAAATTAACACTGCACTATAGGCTAGGCTTACTGTTTTACCTTATTCACAAAATAAATTTTCAGATGTGATTTGAACAAAATTTAGATGTAGCATTTCTGAGTTCAACAGGCAATGCATTCCAAAGTTTAACACCAAATTAGCGATTGATTTAAGCTACTTGTTAGCGGGTCTTGTGGAAAGTAGTACAGCTCTGGTTTTTCCCGTTCTACCATCCTCTCTTCTTGACTTCTTACTGCTATTAGTAATGCAACTTTACTCTGGGCAACTGTATGTTTCAGATAGCTGCTTCTACTAGGCCCATCGTCTTAGACTGCTGCAATGTTCATCTCTGAGGTCAGAGGTGATGCCATTGCAGTGGAAAGAAATATTCCCGCGAGTTGCAAACCGAGGAATTCAAATGTCAATAAAAACATGACCCTGCGATATAATAAATATAATTTTTCATGTTGCTATGATGAATATCGATATCTTTGGAATTAGTAAAACGTGTTTTGCCATTACTGGCCCCCTTTAAGTTTCAAAAACGGTTGAATGTATTGCATTGTGTTCTTCTAAAAAGCAACTTCTTTTAATAAAACTAAAACCTAACTAGAAGCACATCAGCGATTTCCTTATGCTTTCTATAATTTAAGTCATATTATGCTTGCAGGCACATTTCGTGCTCAGCTGTGCACTTGCAGGCACATTTCGTGCTCAGCTGTGCGCTTGCAGGCACATTTCGTGCTCAGCTGTGCGCTTGCAGGCACAAAATATTTTTAATGAGTCCTGCCTTCAACATAATTTCTTACAAAGGGGTTGGTACCGAAGAGAGATTAGTTGGTTGGAAGAGAGATTAGTTGATTGAAAGAGAGACTTCCTGATAGAATACGACTGTGTAAATATTTTGTTGTACAACCTTAAGGTTTGGTAGGATGCTTTTATAACAAAAAATGATTTCTCTTCGATGCTAATCCCGCTGTAAGTGGTAAGCAGTCCCTTGGGCAGCAGTTTGATCTCAGTCCAGTGAAATATTTACCCTCTAGGTTGACTACAAGAAGTTGTCGGAGAGTTTATTGAGAAGGTTGGAAGAATACGGTGAGGCTTGTTTCATCCGCCCTTTTTATGTCATATCGTATAGCTTCTTTTCGCGCTTTCATTTCAACAATATGCTAACTAATTACAATAACAAATCTAATAACAATAAAATTTAAATGCTCTTTTGTCATTTATAGACAAAGTCAGATAGTTTCTTGATAGGATGAAGTAGTTCTTCTTGAAGTATTGTGGTTCTGAAATCGATAATAGTATAGAGTAATTAGATGGATAATTATCGATAATAATGATAATACTGTAATCTATATTTGAATAATGTAGAGTATTTCATTTTACTATTAAAAGCCACAGTTTCCTACCCGTCTCCAATAGCATATAATTCGAAAAGTTGTCAGTGCATCTTCAAATAAGTATACCACAACCTAAAGTTTGAAAATTTAATTATCAGCTTGTTTCCTAAAATAAGTCATTAGCTGAAAAATATTGCATTATTTCTCTCCAGAGATAGAACTGTAGTTCACTTTTGTAAAGTGTTTGTTATTGTTTATAAATTTTTTTTGGAATGAAGTTACGTAGAGCGGTCATGTCACTTGATGATCTCTGATCGCCCTTGCTTCCCTATGATGAACTTCGTTTCTAAGTGTCCGCAGGCGCTTTTGAACTCAGAGATCTGAGAATTTTACGATTTGGTTATTACAGTTGATGATGAATTATACAAAGCCTTTATTTTTGAATGGAACTGGCACTTCAAAGCTAGAATTGTCTAATACCTTGTTTCCCTTAAATTCATATGTAGAGAGCGAGCTGCATGTCCTAAGACAAGAAAACATACTAAAAAAAGAATTGACTGAGAAAATTGACGCAGAGGGAACGTTAGACGACATTTGCAAGCCCTTAAATGACGACACAATAAAATCTTTAAAATCTGCCCATGTCAATGAGGTTAGTATGATTCAGTATAAGTTTCTTTTATATTTCTTTGTAAAAATGCATCAACTTTTCTAGTTTGAATTTTAGGATTTTCATTTTGAAATTGCACGCTTTCAGGTTGAGGGGCTGGCTTTGCAAATCATGGAACTGACGGAGGATATCAAATTGAAGGATGAACAGATTGAAAAGTTGTCATGCAGAATAGACTTGCTGACAAAGGAAAAAGCTGCTGAAGAGAACATAGCCAAATTTTTACTGATGAATGAGATGTCATCTTTTGAGATACTAAGTGCTTCAGAATTTGAAAGACTTCGAGCGAGTAGAGCTCAGTACAATGAAAATCTTGAGATTATCGTAGAGGCTATGATGGAGCATTGTCAAACAATGATGATTAATGGCGCTAAAATGTTCCTACCAGAATCAACAGGATCATCGGGACAGTTTGAGTCTAAAGACGTAAACAGAAATGAAATAGACACCAAAAAGGGAACTAATGTATGGAAGGATATGAAAACAGCTTTGATGAAGAGCAAAGAGGATTTTGAGATCAAATTGAGGAGAATATGCTGGAATGGAAAGACTACACATGGTGAGTGATTGATCCTGTTTTAACTACATTTATAATCATTTGTTCCCTTGTAATATATTAAAAATATTCTTCAAAGCTATGAAAACTGAGAATTTTTTGAAGTGATTACTTTGAATCGATGGTATATTTCACAGCATTTTGTATATGATTTGTTTGGCCTTTGAGAGTAGAAGTCTCTTTTGAGAAAATGGAGGATTCGATCAACCCAAAATTATATGGCAATAGTAACTAGATTTTTTTCATTACAGTTGTATTGTGCGCATAACAGTGTGTTTAGTATCTTTAATTGATCAATTTTAGATTTCGAAACGCCAAAAGATTCATTTATGTGGGATCTATGCAAAGTTTTTGTTCAGAAAGATTTTTTTACAAGCAACTTGGCTCTAGAAAATCTTGAACTCAGACAGGAGAATGAATTATTGAAAAATGAAGTGCAAAAATTTCAAAACGGAGTAGAAATACCAGAAGATTTTGATGAAAATCTGAAGCGGACACGTAAGGTTCAAAATGATGTAGATGAGAAGTTGTCTGGGTTTGAAGTGACATTGAGCAAAATTGAAAAAATACTTTCTGACAAACCATGTGTGAAGATAAACGAATCAAAATTCATCGAAAGAAGCAGAAATGTCGCTGATCATCAGTTGAATGAACAGCATGTGAATAGAAAAGTAGCAGACCCAGATGAAGGCAATTTTGTTGATATGCAATGGAATGGCGTATCAACGATAGCAAAGCAGCATATGATGAAATCCGTTACAAAAAAACAGGAGGAGAATCTTGCAGAGTTTATTTCTAATAATAGAAAGAAAAATAGTACGAAAAATAAGGATATAACCTGTAAGCAAACAGATAGTAAAAGCATCTCCAAGGGGATGTCTTTAGATGAATTTGGGGCTTCAAGAAACGATGAAATTGACTTGATTTCAGTAGCTGTAGCAGATGCTAAAGAGCTTTCTGAGATTATAGGCCAATTTATTGACAATGATGATGCGATTAAGGAGGTAAAATTGCAAATTGAAAGGCATCGATCGAAGCATCAGAAGAAATGCAAGAAAAAAGACATTAAACGGAAGACTGACTCTTTTGATCCTATTAGAAAAGAAAGTGAGACTGCAAATGGAGCTGAAAGACAGGCAACAGAAGAGCTGCTTACACGAGGTCCTTTGGATACAAATACAGCATGTAGACCCAAAATAAATTGTGAAACGAAGTTGCAAACAAAAGTGTCTTTCTCTGAGTACTCTATGTCATCATTTCTGTGTTTGCGGCCATGTAGACCAGTATGCTCCGGAGGAGTACGAGTATGTAGCATAAATAATCAATTTGCTCGCTTATATCACGACTATATTTCTGATAGCACTTTGTCACCGAAATGCATTTCTAGAGCTAGAAGAATGCAACAGGACTACAACAGCAGGTTATCATTTGATGCAAGAGTAAAATTATATGGTGTAATTGGTCGACATCATTTCAGCGATACGCGCAAAAGAGCTGAAAGTGATAGTCACAGACTAAGGCGTTGGCCATTCGAATTGGGCCTGAGTTATATGGAAAGCAATGGGCTTAGAAAGGTACCAAAGGACATGATCGAACATTACAAAGTAACAAACGAATATCCACAAGGAATAGAGCGTAGAAATTCAAGTGATGAAAGGAAAGAATTAGTAAAAGATTATGATCTGACATTGCGATTACAGTGTTTTGGCTTATTTGCTGGAAAATGTAGCTCGTTTTCAGATAGTGGACCAAAAACTGTTCTCCATGAAAATAGTTTTGATGCAATCAATAGTAATGAAGATTGCACCCAAACCTTGACTCGGAAATCCTACGTTGAAGATCATCAAAATGAAATTGAAGAAACCCACTGCAATGCCTCTGATGATGAGCTAAAGTTGAAAACTGGAAGTTTGATCAATAGCAACGATAGCGAGAATGAGGATATCGATATCCATATAAGCAGAAATTGGAAAGAAAAAGAAGAAATTGAAGAGAGTGCCAAATCAGGAGATTTTAGCCTGCTGGAGGTTAAAATTGTTTCTGGAAGTGAAGGGTACTGCTGCTATGAAGAGTCTTTTGCCTCCCCTTTATGCAAGCAAGCTTTTAGTAACAATAACGTCAGTGAGGAGAAGATCCCAGAGTCAAATCAGGACGACCTGACTTTGCCAATATCACAAGACGAGCAGGGGGCATTTGAAAATGTTATCATAAAAACACCCTGGTCATTTTCGCAATGGCTGTTGGGCAAAAGGAATAAAAGCAAAGCTAGCAATGAGAAGACTGTCGTTTGCCAGTAGTTATCAATTGGCATGATAGAATAGGCAGTTGCATAATGGTAGGGGTGTCCAAATAGGTCTTTTGTTTGTAAAATTTTAATAGGAAAGTTCAAAATTTTTTAAAGAAATTCAAAAATGTCTACCTAGATGGGGGTTATGGCAGCTGTCTGCTGCTAGAAATCTTAATTCCGTAAATTACAGACTAAAACTTACGTAGTTTGATAAATTACACGATTCAAATACCAAAGACTTTTAAACCTAAAAATACGAATGGTACTCTTTGGCACCGAATAGTAGGGGGACACCGATTGCAGATTTTTGAAAATTTCACTATCCATTTCCATTTATTACACGCCCCCCCACAACTAAGCAATTTTGAAAAAGTCCAACCCCTCTCCATTTTACTAACCTAAAGATTTCAAAGTCTTAAGGTTAGTACGTAAAAAACATTGACTTTGTGAACACAAATAAATAATAACAACTAAGCAAATCAAAACAAGCAATTTGCCTTATATTTACACAATGTTAACAACCAATTGCAATAACTTTGAAATATATAGGTCCCCATACTGTCTATTGAACATGCAACCCCCCAACAGTTAACAACCCCCCAATTTATGCATTTTTAGCAAATATACTAATCCCCCTCCTTATCATACCCCCTTTATTTGGTGCCAAGGAGCATGTAAAGAACTGGTCGACGATTTGAATTCCTATAATAATCCATCTATATAAAGTACATCCTCGATTATTCGAACACCTCAGAATTGCAGTTAGGAAAAGCTGCCCGGATAAGCTGAATATTTGAATGGTCGAGGATGCCAATATTCCTAAGAAAATCAAAGTTAAGGAGTGAATAAGCCTGTTCTACACTGTCTTAGCACAAATTTCATAGCAAAAACTCCTTGAAATCCGTGTATTTGAAGAAAGAATCAACAGGTTTTTGCATTCAGGTGCTTTATCGCTTTTCAGTTGCCATCTCATGAATTTTCATTAATATAGTTGCATTAAGGCTCCTTAAAAAGCATAAGTTTCTCATCCTTTTCGAATATTTTTAGATGCGGGTGGGTGCTTCTTTATCAAATTTTTTGTGTTCTCTGTAAAAGGATTACAGTCTGGCATGCTTTGGGTCATTGTATTATTCCTCATCACAGTAATTGTCTATATTTCGACAATAAATGCTGTTATGAGGATACTCTGCTTAAGAATGTAATAAGCAAAAGTCTACCATATGAATAGCGCAGTATCACTGTGATCAATTTCTCTTGAGGGAGGGGGGGGAGTTTCAACTGATACATAAACGTCTAATTACGAATGCAATATTATTGCAATGCCACCCAATGATGCAGTATTTATGAAGACATATATGAAAGAAAAGAATTTAAAAAATAAACAAACGTTGATACGGGAGGAAAAGTGACACACGTAGGGATGAAAAACTAATGCTTTTTTAGAGGCCTAAAGTTAGCGATTCCTCTTGAATTCTAAGCCATTTTAACCACAAATTAGAGGCTTTCATGGCATTTTTCATTTCTTTTCCCATTCAAACTTTATATTTTTGTCTATAGATTCAGAAAATCATCGAAAAGCAGGAAAAGTCGGACAGACAGTTTTATATAGACACTAGGATTGGAAAACTATTTCCGCGCTGTACTTGCTAGATGAAACATGGAAAAAGAGGCGCTTGAAGCATTTATCTGCGCATAAATACTGAAAAAGGAAACTAACTATTGACAGAAATTATTTAGCATCTGTGTTTGGGTTTGCACTTGCTGACATTCTTCGCTTTGCCGACAACTTTCCTAATCTATAGACACAACTCCTGCAGTGTGAACCCAGCATTAGTCGAGCTTGTCTCAAGCTTGAATGCGGTTGTAACGTATTGTTATCAAAATCAAAAGCATTAAAAACAAAAGATAGAAGTTACTCAAAACAATGCTGGACCTTTCACTACAAAGAATTGCTGTCGAGAATGTAGTGGTACTATATTTCTTTGAAACATTTCAATGGCTTTAGCGTGCCTTGGTTGGCAAACGTTTCATGCAAAATTCTCAGTTGGATAAGTGTTCTACCTGATTCCTTAGCTTTCCAATTAACTTATTTCGGTTTCTTTGTAACACACAATGTGACCAGTTTGCCATACTTTGGACATTTCTCATCTAAACCGTCCACACTTTGCCTGCCAAGTAGTCAGCTGAAAATCTCAAATCTGTCGAGAAAATTCACAATTTGCAACCCGTGGGGGGAGATTCGCACCTCCCCTAGCCCCGCTGCTGTTCACAGGCCTCGTCTACAGTGGTGATTTCTAAAAATTTTAACAAGGGGGCTCTAGGCACAACCACGCCCATAGTTTGGGTGTGGCCCAGATACAACCACGCCCATATTTTCAAAGATGGAAACATGATAATTTAGTTTAACACTGATATAGTATAGTCAACAATAAGAAATGCCTCAATAACCATATAGCAGTGCACAGTTGATCATAGCACTTTGGAAGCAAGGCCAATAAACTCTGAAAAGCCAAGTCAATGCAAGAGTTTTAGGGGGGGCTGAGCCCCCCTAACATGAGCAGAAATTTTAACAAGGGGGGCTCAGCCCCCCTAGAAATCACCCCTGCTCGTCTAGGGTGTAACATTGATATAGAACAAGGAGAAAACAGTGATGTTGATGAAGCTAGCTCATGGTTGGAGATGTTGCAGTGGTGAGCGATCTAGCGACTCAATTAGAATAGATTCTAAATTGGGCTAGATGTTGTAAGTTTAATATACTTTATGTCAATACACTGTCTTGTTTCAACGGTTGTTATGAATTGTACAATTGTTAGAATTGGAGAAAAGTAAGCACCATAAAGAAATTCATGGATTGCATTAAGATAATCATAGTTAAAACTAGATAATGTATAAAGTATCAAGTTTCAGTATAGAAACATGAACAAATAAAGCACTGGGAATATACAAAGAAATTGCAAGAACAATTTGTGAAAATGATCAACACAGCAATCTCTATTTACACAGTCACTCCTTATACTTCGACTGAAGTCTCATATTATTGGTATGAACAAGTAAACTGGACACCAAATTCCTATATCATTGAAAACCACAGAACGAATCAGGGCAGATGAAAAGAGTGAATTTGCTAGGAAATAACATCTTCCGCAAAATGAAATCGGATAAACAACATTAACGATCAAATGTTAAAAATTTCTGCAATTGATCTTCCTGTAGTGGTGGGGCGACTCCAGTAGATAATTTACCAGCTAATGGTGATGGGGCAATTCAAATAAATGCACTGTAACTTCACCCCTAACTATACAACAGCGGGTACTTGGCTATTTAACAACAGAAGCCACAAGTCTACAAAAACTAGTTACTGATAATAGTTGTTCCATCGATAGCAAAATGGATACCTAAAAATGATACAAAATAACTCTATTTACTTAATAAGAATATAGCACATATTTTAGTTCAGCAAGGTATCCTCTAAAACGGCAATTAAAATAAACGTTTTAAACGATAGCTGATATTTGAGCACAAACTAGTGTGATTTACAATTTCCATGTGTCAAGTACTAACTATTTACATCTTTCAACTTTTCTTCAGAACAGCAACAGAATCTTTGACAGCGTGGTAGATTATGTTTTTTATCTAAGACAAAAATATGAAATTATGAAAGATATGACAGCATCTACTTACAGCATTTTACGATGCAAAACAATTGCAGCTGCTAATGATGCATAAAACCATTTGGACTTTATGTTATGCTAAAGTTCTGAAGCTAAACATTAAAACACAAGGCTTTGATATTTGAAAAGTAGATGACATTCAACAATGCAGATGGAAAGCAGTATCAACTAAGAGTAACACCATTGACTACCTGAAGTTTGTCCTCGTGATTTGTGTGCCTATCCGATAAATATCGAAATTCTTGAGTAAGATTAAAACATTGGCCAATTCTTTCTGGAGAAACAAAATCCTCTGCAACTTTTACACAGCTGTGCAAATTAAGTACCTGATGGAGAGAAAATTCTTTGATAAATTTGGAAATACATCTTACGTACTGTAAGTTAAAGGAGAAAACAAATTACAAATTAAAGCATCCAATCATGAAAAATTGCGAACCTGATGAGGCGCTCCGGCGGGAATAAACACTGCATCTCCTAGGCATTGGCAAATTGCAAATCCAATGACCCCATATTCTGCTTTCAGCCTCTTTCTCATGTCATAGTCCAAATAGAAGCTCTTGAAAATACATAAATTTACATTTCAATGATCAAGTTGAATAAAATCTTGAACAAAATCAAAATAAGCAGATTTGTGTGAGAAATTTGAAGCCATTTGCATACTATACATCAAACTGATTAGCAAGCTCACACCACCCAAAGAGCTACAATTATTCAGACATTACATTCATCCATGCTGTACGCGAGAGTTCACTTCTAACTTACCCATTCACTTCCCTTGAATGAGGGTAAGAAGTATTTCTTTGCCATGTCTTGAGAACTTTGCCCATTTTAACCCCCTTTTCCCCTTACTCCCAGTAAAGTTTACAATCGGGAAACAGAAACACCTACTTTGTAAACGCCAGCACACCTTTCCCCTTAACCACCCATCGGACTTTTGGGCGTACATACTTTGGGGATGTTCAGAAATACCGCAGTTACTGTAAAGGGAAAACTTTGCCTAAAGTTCAGGTCAAATTTTTGACCAAGTTTTTTCAATAATTGTACACAGAAAGCATGGAGACACTGAATATCAAGCTCAAATCCACATTTCAATTAAAAACTTAGCTGAAAAACAAAGTTTTTGTCCTGCTATCGTGCTGTTAATCCTTAGCAACTCCTTAGAAACAACATTGGTGCACAATTTACCAATGTTGCTGCTCATATTAGTACAGGTAGCTATATATAAACCCAATTTTCATAGTTCTTGAGATTTGATATTTTGTGGGCATACAAATGCTATACCTCCTATATGGAAAGCTAGATTTCCTAAAACAACTTCAAACTGCTAGGAGCTAGAGTACAACCAACATTTCTATTTTTCTTCTTTCAGAATTTCAGCCATTTCTATTGTGGGCTCTCAGGCGAACATGATAATTGCTCAATATGGTACAATATGATTGGGAGACAGGGAGTGGGGGCAAGGGTTTCAAATTAATCAATAAGGCTGGTTAAACAGCCATGCCCAGCCAGTGCTGAGGTAAATAAGGAAGTTGAAAGCCTACACCTCCTCATCATGTTATGTGAAAGCGGTAAATAAATGAGCTGAATAGCTTAGAATATTGACTTCACTGTCTATTTTTCTGCTACATTTTTACTACATGACCAAATGATTGACAAAAATTGCTTTTCGCTACTAACAACTGCTGGGAAAGCTGCGGCGATTGTACAATAACGAAATGGCTATAAAACAAGGATTTAGGGATACAACTTAAGGCAATGTTTTGTGTATGCATTCCAATGTCTTTGATACAAACTAGCGCAAAAAATTTGCTCCAACGATCTAATTTTACAAGTCTCTGCCGTAAAGTTATCAGTCTAAATTTCTCATGCGTTTCTGCATACCTCGTTGGGCCTTATCATGTACGTCTGGCCTTTTGCATATGAATTGAACAACGGTAAACTGCATAAATTATAACATTAATATAAACAAAGAGAATCAACCTGATCATGAATTGGATCATTGTGAACAGAATATTTGAGTTTCCTTTCTTCTGCCACCTATAACAATGAAATTATATGATAGTTAAACAAGGTTTGACCGGTATTAATTTTCAGGACTATCTAATGACTTCTAATTGGTAATAACAATGCGACAATTGCAAAGCCGCCTTGGGTGCCTAATACAAAGGGCAGCTTGTTAACTTTTTGATCTTTTTACCGATCCTCTGACTTTATTAAGACCCCCATCTATTTGCTTCTATTCTTGTACGAGCTTTACCAATGCAGAACGATTATTCAGGGTGTTCACTGAGTTAAGTTGAAATTCCAGCTAAAGCTTTAGGAAAAAGTGACCTTTCTCCAGCCTCTTGGGCAGAAACAATACATTGTTTTCCAGCCATAGAATGGATTTTGATATAAAATTCCAGCCATTGAAAATGCGTTCCGACTATTGTCACAAAGTATTGAGTGACCTCAAAATTTCCAATAAATTGGAATTTTCTATATAAATTCAACATCTTCCGGTGAACCATCCCTGGAGGGCAAGGACCTACCAGCCACCTTGACAAAACATAAAGAAAACTTACTACGTTTTCTTTTTTTATAAGAATACCGTCATTTTGCCTGAGCCTGAGATTTTGTTCAATTTAATAATTTCGTCAATTATCATTAGGCCCAAAAATAAAATTCCAGCTTTTCCAGCCAAGCAGGAGAAAAGCCTGTGTTTTTCCAGCTATTCCTAGCCAAATTCTGAACAAAGATTCATTTTCTAGCTTTTCAAGTCGGAGTGGAGACCCAATTATACTACTATTACTACTCACTAAAGAAAGCCCTCCCCCACCACCACTAACGAAAGCATCTAGTTATAAAGATTTTCCTTCTAATAGGCAACCGAGAGCATCCATAATGTGGGATCATCTAGAGTACGTACACCTAAGACCACCACATTCTTGGCTAACCCACCTATTCACTCTTTTTCTCCTTTACCCCAAATACATCTTACGACTAGGAAATAGGACCATCCACACTGTAAACACAAGTACACTTTTAAACTTAACCAGAGGCATCCGTACTTTATTAACGCTACCGAAACCATCAAGAAATTGCGTAAAGTTTACCTTTCTCAGAAACATGCGAATCTTATCAGCATCCTCAGCTGCATATATATGCCAAAGAGCGCCCTAAAAATAACCATATACAACTATAGCAGATATACCTAAGATAATAAGGGGGTTACTGTGTCGCTATAGCTATTGGTTGCTTTAAATTAGTGTCTTCATTAATACAATGGGATTTACTATGGGAAAAGTTTGACTACAACAATTGCATTACAGCAATACCTGTCAAACTGATTATGGGTATGCATTTACTAAACAACATAGGTTTCCTTCCAATCCATACCGATTTAGCAGTCTCCCATTCCCTCTATCATTAGCTCTGGGTGATGCAATACTTTTGCGAAGACCGCCTGTGCAATCAACTTGAAATCGTATACATAAAATACAAAATTATACCGGTAAAGCGTTTGGCTGTCGCACTCGATGCTTTGTTTTTTCACAACATGCTATGTCAATAGTCATCAGAGCATCTGAAATTAAAACGATATGTTTAATGAAATGTCGATAGTTTCTCCAAACAATTAAATGATTTACCTCTGAGCCAAGGCTGCCAATGCCGCCAATGCCAGCAATGGCAGGAGTAATTCATCGTAATCAAAATCACCATGATGCAAAGAAATAAAACTTATATACTGCAAGTAAAGAACATATTATTGAAGTTCTAAAATCATTCTGCTGAAATCATGGAACGAGTGAGGACAGGCCTACTAAGTTTGCATGAGCTGAAATTCATGAACAACGCGGAGCTCTGGAAAGTCAGCGCAAACATATTTATAATGGAGTAAATTAAGAGTTAACGAATCTCACAAATAAATTAATAACTTATTCGTCATAAGCATGCTCTTCTAAAGCATTCTAGCAAATAATTCATTTTGACTGCCAAAACGCCTTTTCTGTATATTGCACATTTTAACTCTTCTCTCTGAATCTTAAAAACAATTACATAAATAACAACTATATAAATAATAACTATATAAATGTGCAGCAGATTCTAGACATGACGAACCTCGAAGGGAAATGAAAAAAATAGTTCGGTATATTATGAGTTCGATAAATCAATTTTTATGTACATAGCAAATACTTTCGAAGAGTTGTTCAACTAAAATATATTTTCCAATTATTTAATCAATGAAGGTTACAAGATGCTCTTTTTATTTTCTAGCTGAAGTAGGCAGTGGTAGCCCGCATACCCATACTAGTAGGCAGGGTATGCAGGGTATTCAGTGAATACCCTGGGATATTTCAAAAACACTTTTTGAAAACTTTTCCTTTACAGCTTAAGATTCAACACTGCTATTCACTATTAAAAGGGGTTTCCATGCGCTATACGCTCATTATCGAGGGGAAATTCTGCGTAGGAGCAAGATATCACCGCTCACCTCCTCTGCTTTGTTATGACATTGCCTACGTCATGAAATATGCGGTGAATCTCCTCCGTCTATATTCAGCCAATCAGAGTGGAGAATTTGATCAATGGTTTGGTCCAGAGTTAATAGAACTAAAGCGCTGAATGGCTAATCCCATTGTATACAAAACAGTGGCCTGCCATGCAAATCTATAATGGCGCCCTAGTTAGGCAGACAGTTGGTGTACACTAGACGCAAAAAGGAAATAAATCATGTTTCCGCTGCTTATTTCACGGATATTATAATACATTATGGCCTTGGAGAGAGACGAAGAGTTTTTCATGCTTTTTTTGAGAAACTTTCGCGTTTATTAGCCGCGGATTTAACCATGGTGGCTCAAATATCGAACATTGTGGCTGCGTTGCTGTGGATACTGAAGGTATTTAAGCTCTATACTTAAAACAAACAGTAATGAAGGTTAAAGAGTATAGCTAAGATTCATTTAGTAGCAAATACTTTTCAAGTTAAAGAGCTTTTCAAAATAGTAGCTGACTATACCGTCTCAGGAATGAGTTTGAGGCCTGCAAGAGCTGAAAATGTCGGTTTTATTTATCGGTCTATGTGCGATAGAAATAAGAAAAAACGTAAAGACATCTTCTGTCAATATTGTATATTATACAATAAAATTTGGTTTTTGATTATCTGTCTCCTAGAAGGTGTACTTTGTCTTATAACGCGGTCAGTGTAAATTCTGCCGAGCCTGTGAGAAATGATTGTTAATACAATTCTGCAACACACTCTATCAATATTGTTACATGGCCATCTCGTAGACTTGAAACAAGAATATGGCTTTCAATGGAGCGTTGTGCCAGTAAAAGAATGCAGATTCTTTGTTTCAAAGTGACCTCTCACTAGAATTTGAATAGTAATGGAGAAGCTTAAATGATGTGATGTTTATCAACTGGTTGCTAGAGTGATGCAACAGATTATGAACATTTAAGTTTTTTTTTGATTTAAGATTATGAACATTTAAGTTTTATGATTTATGAATGTGAAATCAAGCCATTTGTGCACAACAGATCATCACTCTTCAAGACGGCAGCACAACAGATCATCACTCTTCAAGACGGCATTTGAATCCAAAATAGCTTTCAAGTTATCATTAACACAAAATGAAGAATTCTGAGGAGAATGAATATTCTCTAGAATGCAGTTTGCATTGTTTTAATACCTCTATGCTCATATTCTGGGACAATACTCTAAAAATCCACTTAAGCTGCCAAGGATTGGGAGTAGTATTCTAACTATTATCTCTTTGAATCTTGCTGTAAGCCATTTCCAGAGGCCTTCAAGACATGTGTATGTAAAGCATACTCAAAAGCAGACTTACTTTTGGACAATAACCTTTCTGTGATAGCAAAAATGGGCTGTTCTGATGCACCAAAGCCAATAGTAAATGCTTTTCTGAGACTATCAATTATTTTCTTTCCAACAGTATTTATAAATCATATATATATATATATATATATATATATATATATATATATATATATATATATATA
>OLMO02000297.1:6919087-6932465 GCA_900291935.2 Cassiopea xamachana
ATATATATATATATATATATATATATATATATATATATATATATATATATATATTCTATATAATTATTAACATGATTTATATATATGTTTTGTATAGTTATTAACAAATCTTTTGTTTGAAAGATTGTATGGTGTCAAAAGTGCTTTCATGGCTTTCCAAAATTTGCTATTTTAATTGAATACATTGGATAAATTGTTGAAGATCATGATAAGTTCAGTTATTGGCTTACTTTCCCTAAACTGTTACTTCAGCACCCAAGACAATTGATTGCTGTGGCTAATGAGAAACAAAAAGTTTGGGCAGCCACTTTCACTTTGTGAAGTGACCTCCTAGCATGATGTCTTGAACTTGTATCCTAAAATTAGGATATCCTTTCTCTGAATCTCATAAAGTTTTGTAGTACATTGCCACAGAGATGTGCCTTGATACTTTCCTTGCATTTTGGGGGCATCATACCCTCCCATTTGCATATCACTGGATAGTGGATAGCCATTGATTTCAACTGCTTCATTTGTGTGATTTTGAAAAAAAATAGCCATATCCACAAAAGCATTCCTTGCTAACTTGATCCAGGCAGATATGAAGAATTTGACACTCTAAATATAAAGAAATCATATACCATATGATAGGCCTCCTTCTATACATTCTGAATATGCAAGAAAATTCCAGGTTTTCCTTAGGGGAGGGATGTTACAACAGAAAAACAACTCACTAAAATCCTTGCATTGGCCTTGTATGTGCATGCCTTTGTCATCAACTAATCACCCAGTAATCCTCAATATAACCGAACAATCAAGCTCTATTAACCTATTCCCCTCTACCCTGATTTTTTCAGCCTTGTATGAGTTAGGCACTAACTGGTGCAATGAGACAAAAATATGGATTTCAGCTGTTCCTGGTGTTTTCGGCTATCTATGTGTATAACTGTACGCAATGCAAGAGGTTAACATTACGGAAATAATTATCTATTTCCAATATACATTCCCATTAATCATATTTCAAACGTTTGTTAAACTTTTGCAATGCGAACGCAGTTTCCGTGTGATCTTTTGCCTAACTACGCTACCATTTTGAATTTACATTGTTGACCCTATCACGTGACGCAGCGAGCTCTCTAGTCCTATTATCTCTATGGTTTGGTCGATGAGCAAGCAAAATAATGGGAAAACAAGCTGTGAAGTTTCAGCTTTCCAGCCTCGATAGCATTCCGCAAGGCAATCTTGGTTAGGGCATTATAATGGACGTGGGCACATAGCAATAGTTTTTGTGAAGTAGGACCACGAAGTAATAACACAGAAAAAGCCTGACAAACTAACGAAAAATCTGAGAACCAGTCCTCATAATACGGATGATGATTCACATTTTGAGGGGAAAAATTACAGTTCTGGTTCTATACAGTGAACTGCTGACAATTGACAGAATTGTATTCTGCTCTTTTCCTAGATCTAGCCGAAAGAAAAGGCAATTTCAATCTAATTTAGTTTGAGGAAAATCCGAAAATGATTTCTGTGAGGCAGCTTTCTGACTATGCAGCTTGTAACCTAATTATGTCGCCTACTGAAAGGAAAGGGGTTTTCCTTTTATTTGTATAACGTGATTCACAGTAGTACTATGAACTATTTGAAATATGATTTCCAATTCTTCCATATTTTCACAAGTCTACCGTAAACTATCATCTGCCTAATAGATTTCCCCATTGCTTTCAACTAAATTCTCATATTTGTATCAACTGCCCTATAATTTTCTCCACTTAGAGAATGCCCAGTGAACACACTCACGGTACGCCAATGAAAGTAGGACTTTTCAATGTGATCTCAAAAAACTTATGAGAAGTCGTGACGTTACTGGAAACGAAAAAAAAGTAATTTAAAACTTGTAAGTCCTCTGAGCTGTGCTTAAATGGTAAGGTCTACAATTTTGGAAAATAAGTAATAAAAGATTTCTGTTTCTGTTTGAGCACTGAAATTTTGGACAGTTTCTCTATCTCTGTTACTTCTACGCATCTTCTGCGCTACGTCATTTTGGTAAAGACAATAAAATAAATCACGTAGACTATTCTTTAAACACTAAAACATAAATTACACCTCACCTACTGTATTCTATTCGCGTTTCCCTAAGTTCAAATTTACTACACGCGAGAATTGCCGCGTCAACAATTGGAGCTTTGACATCTGAAATTTGCTTTCGTGGTGCTTAGTGCTTTGAGTTCGTTATAATGAGGTGTTTGGGCTGACGGGAGAGTAAAACGAAGAGAAACAGGCCTCGTTTCATAAAATCGAAATGTTCGCTAAATCCAAGGTTAGCAATACTGAGAGTCGACTGTAGTGGCCTATTGTAAAGTTACAAATTCGAATGCTAGTTTTCACCTCCTCCTGTCGACTCTACCGTAATTTCAAAGTGCGAAATCAAGTAAAGGACTGTTTCCTAAGGATTTACTGTGAACCATTGCTAAACCATACACCAGGAATACCCAGTTTTGAGCGATAAGTATTCTCTGGTTTGGACAAGATACCCACTTCCATGACTATGTACTTTTATAAAAAATACATATCAGAGCATTGTTACTGCAACCTCCATACCCACTAAATTAAGAGGACACTTTCCGACCCAGACCTAGAAGTTCTATTCGAGACTTTATTAGTGCTGTATCGAAATACGAAAGAAACAGTAGCCATTAATCAATGAAAATCATATGTCCTTTAGAAAACGCTCTATTGCTTAAATTTGTTGGATCAAAAGTACCTTATTGGTAGAACAACCTCGAATGGAAGATGATTAACTACCAGAATAATCCCCCCCTCGAATAAGCACCCATGCAAAAATCCAAAATAAAAATAAGCCCCCGCAGAGGGTGTTTAATTCAAGGATTTACGGTACAATAAAAGTACCAAGTTGATTTAACACCTGCCTTCTGTTCAGTTTCAAAATATGCGATGCCTTTACCTCACTCCTATTCGCTACAGCCCACCCCCTAGCTATGCTAATTAATGTATTTCTCCGGCCGCCACTTATTGTGAGAGTAAATGCAAAATAAAGGAATTACGGTCACTGGGCATTCAATCAAACCAAAGTCAAATTTAAAAATTACCTTTGATTTCTTGCTCACCAAGTAAAGGATCACGTGGTACACCGACATACACCTGAGAAATTGATAGGTATGAAATACCCACATTAAATCACATTCAATCACAGCTTTTATCAAATATTCTACAAAAAAATATTTATCTCATAAAAAGAAACTTTGTCAACCAATAACTTCAATAAATTCAACTTGCTAACAGGCAGCAAACTCATTGGAATATTCACACACAAATCAGCTAAGAAGGCTAATAAATAAGAGAAGCAAATAACGTAAACATATTACGAACCATTACGTTGACAGCATCTGACATATCAAGATGAAGATTGGTTGTCCCTGCGCTAGGTGCTGCTGCAGAACCTGTGTTTCATGACAAATAACGGTTAAAAATCATCATGTATTCCATCACCAGCCAGAATAGCTAACTATGCTATACATCTAAACAGCATATTGCTAAGCCAAGAATGAAAATCATCTTTTTAATTTATGAGAGGATCGAGAAAACAATAAGACATAAATGACAATTCTGCTCACCGTAAGCATTGTACATTTTTGGACCAAGATCTGGCTTAATAAAATGGTTTGTGGGTAATCTGAAATGATAGAATATTTACTGAGGAGCCGAAAGCTGTACCAAAAGAGAGCAAAATCAATGAAAGAGAATGGAATGAATGAAAGAGAATGGAATGAATGAAAGATAAAGGAATGAATGAAAGATAATGGAATGAATGAAAGACAATGGAATGAATGAAAGAGAATGAAATCAATGAAAGATAATGGAATGAATGAAAGAGAATGAAATCAATGACAGAGAATGGAATCAATAAAAGAAAATCAAATTAATCTAGTTAACCAAAATTTAGCTTTTATACTTGACGTTATACTTTTACCTGGAAACGAGATTCAACTGGCCATCCCGCCTTGTATATTCAGGAAGTGGTATGGCATTCATTAAATCATCAAACCTTTCAAAGAAATAAACATATACTTAAGCTCAAAAAAATGGCAGTCAAAACACAACAGTTGTCAGCTGCATATAAGCAAAGTGTAAACTTAAAGGCCATTTACATGGAATTTCAATTCGCCCGACATGAAACTATTTTCATATTTGGTGTGCACTGGAAACTCTCCTAGCATTTACATGAGCAAACACGAATGGAACGTCATTGCGAGTCCAATCTCAATTCGTGTATTATGACCGATATGATGTCTCATCTTGTGGTACAGTTGCCATCTAAACAAACTGAAATCTAACTTATTGCATTTGCGAATGGGTACTGGTAAAATGTGCTCTGAACAGAACTTATCAAATGCAAGTAAATTTTCTTGGGTCACAAATAAAGGTCCCCTACTTATTGTTTTGAAATATCCACCTTGGATATCCTAATTTGAGACCCCCTGCCTATTATTTTTGAGTCTGTTATTCGATCGAGTAGTACGTAACATTAGAAACCGAGATTTTCGCTCTGTAGGAAATTAAAACGAGCTCTAAAACGTATACGTTGTAATTAATAAACAGAAAAATTTTCCATTCACATCGTGTATTCCACTCCCTCCGCTTATGCAGCTTTCAGGAAACTTCCCACCCCCTCTCCCCCGTGTGCTTGCAATTCAAGAGGGAAGCATGGTTTCTGATGTTTGCGGCGCCATTTTGACTGTAGAATTGACTCTGCATGGTATGAACCAAAATGCTACTGCCACCCCCACCCGAAATAAAATTTCGCGAGTCTACCCCGAAATGAAATTCTCACAAATTCATGGCGGCGCGAGCACTCATTTCGGTTGAATTTCAGTTTGCCTTAAATCGCTTAGTAATAGGCACAGAAGGCAGCGATGAAAAATAATCATAAGCATTTTCACCTGATGAAAGTACTGGCTTCATAGTTCATATGATTCTCCAAGTTAATCAAGAATCTACATGAATCAAACTCAAGGCCCATAGGCCGCAGGCGGCCCGGCACTCAATTATCCGGCGCACGATCATTCTTTATGACATCTTCTCATTTCCCAGTGCCATGAAGCACTAACAGTATAGATTAAGAAGTGCACATTGCAACACAGAGCATGCATTCATTACAACGAAAACTATGTTAGATCAGACATCTGTTAATATGTAAAACCCTAATTTCAAGTCAATGATAGCCCCTGACTATGGAAAAGAGAAATGAGAATTTTGGAAATATTGCACAATAACAGAGAAATGGAACGATTTGCTTGGTTTATATACTATCTTTAATACTCAGTGCCAAATCACAATTCTCAGAAATATTCCAGCATTTCCACAATTATTAAAGTTGCAGAAAGTTGCTGCGGCATCTGGAGAGCAAAGTCCACCTTTCTGTGTTGCTGCCTGCCATCTTAATTCACCCTTGGCCACTCGAGTTTAAAATCCCTAATCTACAAGCATCGTGAATGGTTTGGGGCAATTCGAAAAGTATGTATGCTTATTTTCATCGATTTTTGGACCTCCTCCCACTCGTGCGCCTTTGTACATTTTCAAGGTACCTCTCCCCTGAGCGTACGTACTTTCAAGTCACCACAACCCTCCCCTCTTAAACATTTGAGTATATTATTTATTTCAGCAATTTCAAAGTTTGCATAATTTGATACATACCTGAGAACTCTAAAAATTATAAAATGCTTGTATGAAAATAAATGAGAGTTCGATCTTGCCCGTATAAAAAACAGTTTTATTCCTTTAGGATGCTCCGCAAGTAATTACCATTTAAAAAAAAAGTTCATGAGCGTACGTACGTTCTTTGAAGAGCTCCCACCACTCATTGAAAGATTTTGTAAGCGGCTCTGGGTACCCCCACCTTCAGAGCGTACGTACTTTTTGAATGACCCCTTTCAGTCCATTAAAAAATAAAAACAAATCAGAAAAGGAACCTTTTTGGCATCTTGTCAAGAAAATCTGCACCAGGAGGCCAATCCTGAAAACAAGAAAATTATATGTACGAATTCACGACCATTCTACAGGGCATAAAAAGGCGGGAAGACGTCACTTTGTGGAGAGAAAATATAGAGTTTGATTGAGACAAACCTTCAGTTTAAGGAGCATTGGAATTCCATTTGAATCAGTTCTTCGATCTGTAAACGAAAATGAAAAAACAGATATGTGGCTGCCGAAGAATAATCATCCCTTTCTTATTCATGCTTACAAGATTCCAAAATAAGTACAAGCTATTTCGTCAAATTCAGACTTTCGATGCTAGCAGAAATAACTTCAAGGAAACTAAACCAAAGACACTAGCAGAACTTAGAGAGTGAAGATGTTGATACCTTTGATAGATTCGAAACCTTTCCAGAATTCTCCAACTGAGAATTGATGGAGTACATCACCAGTTAGGCAATTCACAACATCTGCAAGTTCATCTCCTATGTTGCAAATGAATCAGGTTTAGAACAGCAATGGCCACTAACAAATAAAAGGAAAAGCCAGGATTCGTGCTCTGGTAAGTGGATGATATTTAAAGACTTTAAAGGAGCTTTTAAGGACCAAAAGATGATTTCTAAGGAGCAGTATTTGTGCGCTTCCTCGACAAAAAGCAAATCATTTCCTAAATAAATCTGCCAATAAATGATCTCTCCCAATAATCAATTAAAAAGAAGGAGCTGTTAAGGAGTTTTCTTCCAAAATTCATGAAACTAAAGAGTTCTAAGCGCCCTTAAAAACGTAAGATAAATCTAAGGAGCTTTTAAAGAGTTTAAGGAGGAGCACGAACCCTGAAAAGCAGTTAAAAATCATTCTACTGATGCTAAGAAAAACAGAAACAGTCAATTTCATGGATTGGAGCAATGGTGAAAGAATTAAAAGGAAACTACGTAAATCTTTCTAGACAAATTCATGAGCATCGAAATAGGGGGTTGGGGGACCTCTAACCACACCTTGTACAAAATAGCACATTGCACGTTCTTTTCAGTTTACTCCAATGGGTTTGAGAATGGTGCTGAAGTCAACAAGGAGAAGCAGAAGTCTGAGCTCATCCCCAATCCTGGTGAATTCGCTAAATCAGGCTCCTCCCCTAATCAAAATCGTTTCGACACCCCTGCATTTGCATCCACAACAATTCTCTGCATACAACGCCATGCACACATCGATTCTATTGTATAGTTTAGAATGTTAAATTAAGCTAATGCTCACCGAAGTCTGCTGCAAAGGATTCAGGTTTCCAAAGCTGGTTGCTGAGCACATCAGTGACACCACTTACAAGGAGTGGCTGTGATAAAAGAAATAAAAATCAACAAAGCAATCCCTAATTATCATACAAAGTCTTCTAATGGCGTTCCTATACTCCAAAATTCTGCCTTTGCTGCACTATGGCTATTTTGTATAGTAATATTTTCCGGCATTTCAATTAGCTAATTCGGTATGAACAAGAAATTTTTTCGGCAAACTTACGCCTAACTGTTGAATAGCTATTTACCAAAAAACATTTTTTCAAAATGCAGTCTATACTCCTCTCGGGTGCCTAAATAATGGCAGGGACGCTTGCTAATGTGCAATGTTCTTTCCAAACCCCAAAACTTATTCAGACCCCAACAATTAATTTTTCGACTTGTTCGAAAATTTCTAACGTTCTTCATCCTCTCTACTGCACACCTAACTTATACTTCAAAATTTTCTGACCCCCCCCCCACACAAATTAAAATTCTGCGCTATTCAATTATACTAGTCACCTGAGAGGACTCGCATGGAGTTTAATCGATTATCTATAATAAAAGAATCAAATTGACACTTACAAATCCCTTTTTCCAAACTCTTCTAAACAACTCAATATTCTTAGGGTGTTTTGAGTAATTGAGTTGTAACAGCTGGCCATCACAGAGGTAGTTCGCAATGGGGCGTTGATCGCCCAAAAACATACTTTCATCTACCATGAAAGCAGGTCCATCTATATCTGAAACGGAATCACCTTTTTCCTTCTTTCTCTCATCTACTACAGGACTGGTTTGCTTCTCGGAGCTAACATTGCAAGAAGCAATTTCCTCTTTTGCAATAACATTATTTGGTGAGATGCCAAATCCTGAAGCAACCATGGCTAGTATATCAAGACTATTTTGAAACTGTGGTGAAAAATGCCTATTTGGTGAAACTATGAGATTACTGTCATGCGCGTCATTTGCATTTGAAGCATCTTGAGGAGCTGTATTCCCTGTTGAGTTATCTGCTGTCAATGAATTATTAGTCTCGTTAACCAAATCAGCCTTCACAATACTAGGAACAAGCTCCGCATCATCAGATGCCATGCTTACATCTGACAAAAGAGAGTCGTTCCCAAAATTCACCGCTGCCATCATCTCAGTCTCTTTCTCGTCACTGATCCAAGGTTCTTCACATCCAATACCAACATTTTCACCCGCTTCATCAGTCATCAGTTTGCTTGCATCTTTCCACTTCTTGATTTTATCCAAAACTGACAATGATGTCTCACAAACATTGCGGTAATACAAATCTTCGCCATCAAGTGACTTGTCTGACACTGCACTTTCTATGTTCGTATATGAACAGTGATGTAATTTCCCAAATAGAGGTCCTGTTGAATTCAACTGAAGTGAATTGGTTCCCAAGACATTTGCTTTGCTGTTCGAAGAATGGAGGAAATCGAACACTTTGTTCTCGGGTGATTGTATTTTCTTTGTTTCCTCCTTTCCAGCAAGAATCTCACCACTTCTACCATTTGCATTTGTTGCTGTGTCACCAATATCTTCTCTAGTCTCTAATTTCACTTCAACGCCGTTACCCAAAGCGGTGCATTTGTTTGATGCAAATAAAGTGAAAGGCTTACCTGCTTCTCTTGATACATCTTCATTTGATACCTCCATTTCAACGGGACCTGCATTACTATACGTTAAAGGTGCAATCGATATCGAAGGTGGTTGTAAACTTTTACAGCAAGGATCTTTTTCGTTATGATCACAGAGCTTCGGATCCTGTGAGATTTCACTTGAGCCATAATGCTCATTAATACTATCCTGTTCTTCGCTAGTAGCTCTCTCTGAGCTCACGCCTGCTTTTCCATTCTCATGACAGTTGCTAGAATCGCGATCTAATGGCATGGATTTCTTCAAAACATTTTCTGACAGTTTGAATGGAATACTAAGTGATTCACAGATATCCACTGTCTGCAGACATAAATCCCATAATGCTGTATGAAGAGAAAATATGAAAACAGCAATAAAAAAGAAAGGACTAACAATAAGGAGCAAAAAGATGCTGAAAAATTGAATAAAATTCTGTTGTAGCTATTATCAACCTAAAGATGACTCATCTTCATCAAGTTCATATTTTTTAATAAGAAAACCATCAATGTGCCTGAGCATCAATTTTCTTAATTTTTCCCCAAAATTGAGGCTGAGATGTTTTTTACAATTTTCTTAACTTTAGCTGAAATAAACTGGCCAAAGTGGCTTACACTTTCTTTGTTAATACTGTGTACTCGAATTGGAAGTTTTTAACATTTTGAACGTAATAATAAAGTAATATCAACTTTTTTGGCCAGCAAAAACACGTTTGGAAATTGAGCCTTGTAGTTTCTTAAGATTTTTGCCACTTCAGTCTCGTTTTCTTATAAAATGCTTTCTTACGAGAAAAAACGTGTATTGGTGAATAATTAACGTCAGAAAAAGAGCCTTGGTGCTTTAAAAATATAGCTCAATTACAATTGCGAAGGCTTGCATAGAAATAGTTACCATTTTTAGGGATGATTTGCGTCACAGTCAGATTTGTAGGCTTATGAGAAAGACCTGGAGCACATGCCGACCAGTTAAATTCAAATGATCTGTACCCTTCACCTAAAAAAGATGAAAATCTTAAATTACAAGTGGAAAATCAACTGGGATAAAGAAAAGTTTTGGCAAGACAAACTGTCGGACCTGTTGGGTTTTTATTCGAATAATGTTTCCGCCTACCTTTTGCCTAAGACTTTGTCATATCGAAACTTTTCTTTCACTATGCACTTCATAGAATAGCATATATTGACCTACAAGAAGTTCACAAAGTTTCGGGCGAAAAGACTTAGGCAAAACTGTATGGGACTCTTCGAAGATTTCAAAGCCATGTAAACTATGTGACATCCTGTTGATGAACGAGAAGGCACGATTCATCCGCTATAAACATATGATCAGCGTTTTGGGCATTTAATGGTAGTGCGCCTTAAGACTGCAGGCCCAAAGTACCCCCAATTTGGATACAATCGTACATGGAAAGCAGAGATGTCTCTTTCAATCTCAACATTAGTAGGGTTAAAGAGGGAGTATACAAGAGCAACAATGGTACAAAGTAAGTTGGCAAACTTTATGATATAATCATATACAATATGGAAAATGAAATCTGATATCAAAGTTGGAAATTATATGGTCATATGTAGAACAAGGAGGCTTTCATCAAGTAGAAGCATGGCGAAGATTTTGAAAGGCACAAAAAAGCCATTTTCTGAAGAAAATCCATTTCAAATCTTCATCTAGGAAAGTGGTTTTCAATCAGGGATCCGCCAAAACAGTGTAGGAGATCTACCATAAGTTACATTGTTAATTAGCATGTGCTGATATATAAGCAGGGGATCCTCGCGCCACTGGAATGCAGCGGCGTAGCGTCAGGGTATTCAAGGTATTCAGAGAATACCCTACAATTCTCAGAAAAATAAAAATCTGCATTATATCTAAATGGTCGTTAGAATGGTAAACTTAGTTGCATGTCAACATATAAGTCCCTCTAAACTTCAATCTGTTAAACTCTGAAGCTTCGAGGCCTTTAGGGACAAAGAAGAACTTCATGTTAAACAGAAGTCTGTCACGAATACGCAGTGAATACGCTGGACGGTATTCAGCCAATCAAAATGCTCCATTTTAATCAATAAATTCCTCATTTATTGGCGAAAACAATGGAAGTGTAAGCTGAGAAACCTTCACCCTACAACCTCGGTTAGCGATTGCGCTAGTAATCGCTCGCAGCCGTAGCCTCACTTCCAAGTCCTGGATGTAAAAGTATTTATTGGAATTTATTGAAGAATTAAAAGAGACTTCCGTAGTTATGTATCTTTTAGTAAACAATCTATAAGTGCACTTTTATGACATTTTGTGGCAATTGCAATTGTGACGACCAATGAAAGGTACGTTATCCATTAACTTCTCTGCAATGCCGTAGGCCAGTTCATTCTCCATTTACCGTATGAATCTCATATTCTGGTTAGAAAGGGGACACTACAATGTGTATGTTTGCTTAAGTTGTACTTGCTAGTCGACTATAGACAGTTACCCTCGAATTATCAAATTCATTGGTCCTTTAAAGTTCGAAACATTTGCGCACTGTTCTGTTGACGTTTATGACCAAGTCGTTTTCAACTACTTACGCTGTAACATGTACTTCCTGTTATCCGATAAAAAACTTTCAATACAGGACGTTTACAAAATATCCCGTTTTAACATATGCATGCCCAGGCTCAAGGAAGCACATCCAATCACACCCAGCCACACCCAAAAGACTTGAGACAGAATACCCAGTCACAGAGGTCACGCTACGCCACTGCTGGAATGCTTCCTTGAGATTCCGCTCCATAAGAGGTTCAAAACCACTGAGATAGAACTATGATGCTTCACAATTGAAGCCTCATCTCATCCTAAGCGCTACTTATGCATTAGCTCTCATTGACGTTCTCTTAACTGTATTCCTGCTACATAATTTTCTTCCATTTCCTTTCTCTATAAATTTTTCAGTTTCTTACAGGAAAAAAGGGATCGTGTGGAGTCTCGTTGAGCGTAATAAAGCCCTGAATATAGAGCCAAAGAATTCCCAGTGACACTAAAAAGCTCACAATGATTTTCGGCAAAATCATATAATGAATCCAAGGAGAGTACTAGTTTCTACTCACTCTCCAACTCTATTCTAACTACCGTTTTTTACCTCGTTAAATATACATGATTATTGTAGCTAAAATTAATCCCAAAGCTATAGTAACAAAATAAAAAGATTGTAATCGTGATGTACTAATTCTAAGATAGAATTCTGAAACATATGTGTATTGCCTACGCAGTCCAATAGTTTAGGGGATTATCTACCTTGACAATATAACAAAAGGATTATGATGTTGATATATATTTCCATCAGCTACAGCCTGGCTATGAAAAGCGAATTACGTAATGTCTACGTTATTCTCCAAATGGATTGCTATTATCATTCCCATAGAAATATCATTCCGCTAGGCGCCGAAAATGTAAGAAAGGCCCAAACTTTTGCCTGAAGAAGCCAAATTGTTGTCCGAAAGTTTTGGATGCTAGTGGATCTTATTTAATTCTTTCAGTTACTAAAAGCCACACCTTAAAGTAAATCTTCCAATTTGAAGGTTTTGCATGAACGGTGGCAAAGCTAGAGTGATATGTTTAAATAGGGATAGACTAAGTATAAGCTTGGTAACAGAGTTCTGAATGTTTGGATTCAGCAACTGCTTAAAGCTACAAGCCCGTTTATGGTTTCTTGAATTCATGCATCCAAATGGTCTGTTTCAAAAAAGTAATCAAAAATAACAAACAGTGACAAAACCTTTCAACTCGTTCTCAGATATTTTGCTCCTGAAGCAATCCGGGCAAACACCAAATCCACACTTTTCACACACCCAATGAATGTTGAACACAGTTGTGGCGCAAGCATCACACATTTCTCGAACGCCAGTCACGGCCCGTTTCCACGCAACAGCACCTACATTAAGACATACTTGCAATCAGTGGCGGCTCGTGCTATTGGGCATTATGGGCAATGCCCCCCCACCGAAAAATAAATGAAAAGAAAAAATTGTACAATTAAGCTATAGCAGTGAGAAAAATATAAAATGCTATATCTTAGCATGTTTCACCAGGCATTCAAGGGCGCGAGATTCGATTACTTCTAATTGTGTTGACTTGAGCCTCGTACGTAAGCACTTTTAAAATGATGTCATTTTCTGGGCAAACTAGATTCTGCCCTTGGAATTGGCTACCTGACATGCGCAATAGCAAGGATCAAAAGCCCAATGCCGAAGAAAGAAGTAGCCGATTGGCTGAAATTGACGAAATTTGGGCAAGACACATTTTGCCCTCTCTGGTACAACAACAACAACGACCACAACAGCTCTGAAATGTAAACATACAAGGGACATTCTCTCCGAGCATGCTAGCGCAAAAGATCTCAGTTAAACTACTCGCAATCTTCAGTAATACTTGCTGATCACTGAATTCACCGGTCAATACTGCAATCTGAGTTGTTGAAGGCAGCTAAAGTTCTTCGCCTGTGTCATTAAATGGAGTATTGGAGGAGAATCATCTAG
>OLMO02000297.1:6932565-6967047 GCA_900291935.2 Cassiopea xamachana
CAGTAACTTTAAAGAGTTGTTTTTTAAGTAAATGTTTTATAAAACTAGAAAGAAAGTAGAATTAGCATCCATTATATGCCTCAAAACACCTGAACATCCTTTTCTTGAATCATAATTGCCTAAGCTGGGTTATTTTTATCACCAGAATTCTCTATATTTAAGAAAAATTTCAGGCTTTATTCGACAACATATTAAAAAACCTTCCAGTTTGAAGCCAGATAATTTATTTCTTATTTGAAAAGAAAACGTGTATTTTGCTATCTGGAGATAATGCTATCCAATGTTATTTTTTTTGGGTGTGGCTCCCTAAGATATTTTCGACCACACCCAGTTTTTCAAAGACTTGCCCCCCCAGCAAAAAATACCACGAGCCGCCACTGCTTGCAATGATATTCCACAAAATCATAGAAAGCTAAATCTCTTACAGACTTTCAATACCACAAATTTTAAATGCAGAGGCGAAAAGTAAACTTTAAGAACATAAATTGGGGCAAGGTGACTAAAGTAACTTATAGAAGATGGCAGTGAATTTTTAGTCAAAGACGCAAAGTGCAGATTCAGCAGAGAATTGGGACAAGTTGCTTAAATAACAGTGGCAGCATTCACAAAATATGACTACTTGAGACAAGGAAACCAAACTAGCAATAAATATTGTCATAAAAATCATCAAATTCTAATAAGTATTACCATTCCTTGTTCCAAGCATTAAAGCTAAGCATTCCTCCTCCACAACGGCACAAAATTGTCCTGCGATGTTCTTGACAATATAATGACAAGTACTGGCTTTCATGTCAACCTCTAGTAAAAGGAATAAAATGCGTTAATTCATAGGTTTGGAATCTCACGTTCAGCAAATGCAAGAGGTAATACTATTGCTCGGCTATGGCTTGATGCCATCACATTGCCAACATTTCTATAAACAAAATCGTTCTTAAGGTTTTGCAAACTGGCTTCAAAGATATATTTCCAACATCTTGAAGGGTAAGCTACTGAGTGAATTAGCTCAAATTGGTAGTGTGGCTACTTTTAAAAGTTGTCACACTTCAATGAGAATCAAACTGTCATAAAGACATGCCGATTCTGAGCGTGAGGGAGAGATTTTATGTTCTTCAGGTAAATTAAGTAAAGATTTTTACCGCTTGAAATGGAACTCCATGGAATGAATGCACTTTGGTCCGCTGAGGCTGGTGAACAAAACCCTGCACTTTCAATCTTACCGGTTTTTGGTCTCTTGAACAACCTATAATAAAAAAAAACTGATTCACTTTCTCAAGGCAAAAAAAATTCCAATGTATTCCAAGATTCACAGTTCGCAAAATTCATAATTCAGATCCAAGAAATCTAACATTATCAGAGTCTTGTATAAAAATCAATAATCGTACAAGATAGTTATATTTATGTAAGATGCTTTGCAAGTACTTAAAGTCTGAGAATTACATGAGTGTGCATACATTCTCTGGGGAGCCCCTTTCCCCTTGTTAGCCTTGGTACGCTTTTTTGGGTACCTCTCATACTTTGACTTATAATACTTTTAGCATAGGATTTGCAAAAATTACCATCTTGGATTCCCGGAACTTGCATGGCAAGTACAACTCAAAATAGTTCAGAGCTTTCGCCCATGTACAAGCGAGCGCAGGCGCATAATTTGACGCCCGTGCACAATTTTATTCAGGGCATGGAATGCAGAATCATCAAAGCTGTCCAATTTGATACAATAGAAAACAGAAATAGTTTGCTTATCATGATGTTACAACAATACTACAATAAAGCATTGTATCAATATGTTCTAGATAGACAAAAATGTCAAAAAGACAAAACTGTTACCTTCGAAGCATAACAAATCTGCAAAATGCATTTTGGTCAGCATTTCTCTTGTCGGCAATTCTGCAATCCCTACATTTTGGAAGTTTTGGGGTTTGGTCACATGGCTTGTCTTGTAAAAATGCTTCTACTTTTTCCATGGCTTTTTGCTTCGCAATTTGCTTTCGGCGTTCTACCAGTAAAATAAAGAGAAGTTATTCAGTTATAAGAGGCAAGTTGGGTCACTTAAATTTTGCCATGTATCAAAATGCTGAGCCGTAGTAATAAAACACATGATTCGTTGATTACTTGGCACTTGAGAGTATGATGATAAAGCCAGTTGCATGATCCTGTTTGCTATCTACAAACAGTGCAGTCAGAAAAATCTAACTGGGACGCATCGCGGAGAACCAGGCCAAGAGGTAACCATGAACGATGGATAAAACCACAGAACAAAGATCAACAAAAATCAGCTTATAAGCTATAAGTAAGCAGGATTCAACGCGAAAACTGACGGGAGAGACATGGGGCTATTTTTATCGAATGTTTTGACACAACAATGAACATTGTTCGTACAATTTTATCAACAATAAGAACAAGGATTTTTCAAGGCAAATTTTGCTATTTTCAAGGACAATAACAATAAGCATATATTGTAGAAATAAAAGAAAAGCAAACAATTTAGTGTTGCCCATTGTACAATGAAACCTTTATTTTTCAAGTCTCAAGAAACAAACACATAAAAGCACGAGGTCTAAAGAAGCTATGGTGCAACATTCAGTTCTAGGTCAACTCGAACAATTTTCTTCATCCAAACGAGGCTCTGGGTGCCATATTGGATTTTTCAAGAAACACAGTTCCATGAACAACTATTTTAGCAATAATTCACTTAAAATCGTAAGGATGTTCAGAATAAAGGATAATTTCGTATAACACAACGTCTTTTGCCTTATATTCATGGACTTTTCAAGGAAAAATTAAATTCAAGTACTTTTTAAGCCAAACATCAATTTTCAAGGACTTTTCGAGACTATACGAACCATGATAAGCTTCTCAAAACAGGTGAGGGAAAATATGGTTGAATCTATGTCATTCTGCAGTGTAATTTTTCTACTAACCTAGAACAATATTTTTGCCTATTATTAGCGCTCGACACTTATTGGTCCCCATTTTTTATCAAAATAATGGTAATTATTTGGTTTCTAACACTAAAGCATTATGCGCACCAATATAATAGGACGCGATCTAAAATTTGGTTCAGCAAAAATGCATCATGAGCATAGAGTGGCTTTGCTTTGAAACATATACTGAAAAAAGCAACCTAATTTTAGGGACCGCTCGTTTCTTCTTCGGCCTCTTCTTCTACAAGCAGCAATCTTCAGCTATCAGGTCCAAATCTTGCCTTTGGTTGGGTAAATGATTTTTTGGGCATGCCTAGAGTTGGGTATATAATATTGTTGCCTCTCAAATGTTTGGTAGCATATTCTAAACCAAACAGCTCTATATAGGCTGAGTAACTATTATTTTTATAGTGCACAAGACTGTGTGAAAAAAATCACCCAAATAAACATTTCTCTTCAGTCCCAACCTGGGGCATAAATAGTGAACGGTCCCTAAAACGATACCTTCAGAAAAAAGCCAAACATGCGACAGCCTAAATCGGGAGTTTGAAGCCAAGCTAGTTGTTGTAAATATTGTAAATACAATTTGGTCTTTCTGTATTGCTTAAAATTTGATTAACTATTGTAAAACTTCTTCATCTTTTCTTTTCAACATGGCACCCTGTAGAATCAGGCCTCGTTATGGTCTGAGGGGCCTTCATGAATAAAAAAATGAAAAGATAAAGGAAATACAATAACGTATCTAATGCAAATCAGGCAATAAAATCAGCCAAACTGCAACAGTCAAATGCCAACATGCAAATTCCCTCAAATTACCGTACATATATTACAATAAACATTTCCACAGCCGGCTTTAGTATGACGCTAAGTCACCAATACAAGCGTTGGGATCATAGGGGTTTCTAAGCACTTTTTGGTGCGCATATATTCGGGGGCATACGGGGGTTTTTGTGAAGGACTTTAAGAGGTAACTTTTCATATGCCAAAAACTTCAATATGCGGAGGCCAATCAGATCTATATTATCACGAGCAACAGCAACATTAAACGAAGTTATAGAGTAGTGTTGAACACCGACTGAGGTTTTTGAAATTTCGGTTTTTTCGGTTTTTTGGTGTGATCTTCTGGTTTTCGCGGTTTTAAAAAAATTATCTATGTACGTACTATGTATGTATGTACGTACTATGCATGTATGAAATGTTGATGTATGTATGAAACGTTGAGATTTTTATAGGTCTAGACTTGCAGACAAGAGATTTTGGATCAAAGAAAGAGTCAAACAACCACAGACAAAAAGTTTATAATAGACGTTTATCAACTCTTTAAAGCACGACGTACTCGATGCACTGTTATTGAAAAATTTCAAGACCGGTTTCCAGGCTCCTGCTCCAATAACACTTGGAATAATAAGGCTCTGTACTGAAATTTACACAATAAATTTATTTACACAATGCTATACTTGGCTATTTAGAAAGTAGTCCGACATATGCATCTAAATTTTAAGGAGAATTCTGTTCAATTTTAATGACTTTTGTCGGAAGTGGGTTTTGCGGTGTTTTGCGGTTTTGCAGTTTCAAAATCGGGCGGTCTTTGATGGTTTTCGGTTTCTGCAGTTTTGCGGTGTTCAACACTAGTACGGAGAGTCGAGTCTAAAGTCACCAGAGAGAGTCCTGCTGCTCTAGATGGCATATGTAAATACAGGTTGCATGAGATAAAAAAGGGCAAACTCGATACACGTAAAGGCTTTTGGAAGCAATAACATATTCATAGCCAAAGCTAGCAGCCGTTGTATTTATAATACTTCAGGGAAGAATGTTTTCCAATGAATCCTAGCTATGGATACTGAATCCTAAATATAATCCCTGGGCTTATATTTGGGGGAGGGGGTTTACATTCAAAAATATTTTGGTTAGTATATTTTTTCAGGGGTGTTCTAAATTTGGGGAGTGATCAGGGTATAGCAACTTGAAATACAGGGTGTTTGCCATATCAGGGAAGTCATTTCCTGTAATAATTCCTTGACTTTTTCCTGGTTTCTACTTTTCTTCCCTGATTCAATATAGGTCCTGAGCAAAAACCGTACACTATGTTAATCACAGTGCAAGCCTATTTGTGCAAATGCTAGCACATTTGTGCAAAGAAGTGCGCTTTAACTTTATCATGAAACATAAAATTAGCAGAATTGGATTTCTTACTTGTTCTTCAGCTTAATAGGGAAAGATTTATTGGAGAAAAAAGCACAAACAATTTCCATGATATTTTCCTAATTTTATATAAATTTAGCTAGATGTCCTTATTTTTCCTTTATATTCTTAGGCAATGGAAATTTCCTTGATTATTACTTATTGGTCAGACAGTTTGACATATATTGACTTCAGTATGCATATGATATTATGGGGAAATTTGCATGTTGGCATTTGACAGGTGCAGTTTAATGGACTTCAATGCTTCATGATTTACATTTTGCAATGAAATATCTGTCTGCAGCCATTTATTACATAGAGCCATTCAAAAAGTACGTACGTTCAATTTTAGCAATTTTTGGCACCCCCTGCCCATTATACGCTTTTGTACATTTTCAAGGTACCTCCTCCCACTGAGCGTACGTACTTTCAGGTCATCACACCCTCTTGCTTATACGTTTATCTCAGTAATTTCAAGTTTGCAAAGTTTGATAAAGTTATCACATGCTTTTACAAAAATAAACGAGAATGCTATCTTGCGTTTACAATCTTCAAACGGCAGTTTTATTTATTTAGGATGCTTCGTAAGTAATTACCGTTTGAAAATTACATGATAGTACGTACGTTCTTTGAAGAGCCCCCCCCGTACGTTTTCGTACACTTTTTGCGTACCCCTCTCCCTTAAGAACGTACGTACTTTTTGAATGGTCGATATCACGAAATTTGAAAGAATTTAAAATTTATGTACCATGAACTGCATTGGAAACATGAATCAATCAAAAACAGGGATCGTACTGTAGTGAATAGATAACATTTAAAGCCTTTTTATGGACCAAAAAATAATTTCTAAGGAGTATTTTTTGAGTATTTCCACGACAAAAAGCAAACCATTTCCTAAATAAATCTACCATTAAAAACTTTCTCCCCCAAGAATTGAGTAGAAATAAGCAGTGTTTATGGAATTTTTTCCTAAATTGCACGAATTTAAGGAGTTTTTAAGCGCCCTTTAAAATGCAAACTAAATCTAAGGAGTTTTTAAGCGCCCTTTAAAATGCAAACTAAATCTAAGGAGTTTTTAAGCGCCCTTTAAAATGCAAACTAAATCTAAGGAGTTTTTAAGGAGGTAAAGGAGTAGCACGAGCCCTGAAAAAGGAAAAGAGACCACAAAATTAGAAGCTACAGTGCATACCTTCTTTATCTTTTGTTTTAATTGCTTCTTCCAATAATGTGTCCAGATCTACACTTCGTCGCTCTGCTTCCTTTAACATATGCTCCAAATCTTCTCTGGCACGTTCATTCATTATAGGTCTTGTATCACCACCTCTTTTCCGCTTGATTGCTAAAACTTGGGCTACTGTCAATGGCTTTTTCCCTTGCCGCTGCTTCTTCCTGTGTAAGGCTTCTTCTTTCTTCGCCTTTGCAGCCAATGCAGCTTTCTCGACTTTTTGAAGTATAAGTTCAATGTCATTTTCAGACCACATGGGCATTGAGCTCAACTTTGCTGGCGTTTTCGATTCTTTAAGAGAAGCAGCACCTTTTCTTCCTTGCTTTTTTTCAATGGAATTTTCTTCTTGAACATTCTTTCTCGAACCATCCTTTTCTATCTTTCCATCATCAAATATTCTCATATTTTCAAGAGCGGCTATCTTCGATTTTTCTTTATTCTTTTTAACTTCACCTATGGCATTATCACTGTCTGCTGAGATTGCAAAATACTTCACATTCATTTTCTCAGCACTATCAAGCAATTGCACGTATTCCATATGTGATGGACTTGGGTCTCTCTCGTGATCTGCTTCTAACTGATCTCGTAGGTCGTCCACGTTAATTATCTTTAGTGAACCTGATCTAACCTGCTCAACTAAACCGAACTTTGGCTTCCTTCCTCGCCGTTTCTTCGGTGCGGGCTCTTCTGGTTCTAGCGGCTTCTTTCGAGGCCTCCCTCTCTTTCGCTTTACGGGTTCTGCAGCTACAGCAACTGTTGGTTGTTCCTTCAACCGCTTGTTCACTTTTGTCCAACCCTTAACTCTCTCGTTTTGAGCTTGACCACCATCAACAATCTCTAATAAATTCCCGGCTTTCTTTTCAATAATAACTTCTTCCAACTTCGAAATATCCACAGTGCCTGGTCTCATCACTTTACTTCTAATACGACCCTTTGAACTCACTGAAATCTCTTCATCTCTTTTACAGTGATGCAATTCAATACCATCTCCGTCTGATTTGTCTAGCTTTCTTTTCCTATATTTCCTTTTGGAAACTTCAACCGCGCCAGAGCACTAAAATCAGCAAGACAAAAAAAAATGAAAATCTATGACTAAAAACCCAAGAACAGTTTGAATTCTAAATTGTTGCAAACCCACAAATAGTTCAATTCACACACGGCGAACTAGTAGTTCATGTAACCAGGATATACACAAAGTGCATCTCTAGGGCACTAATGAAGGATGTATAGACAATCTTACAGAAAATACAATCCCAAGCAAACCTAACATACTTTACAACGGAAGGCAAAATTCCGAAGAAGAAAGCACTTATGACAATGCATACCTTTCATCGCAAATCGAGCTATCAATCATTACAAAGTTTACTTCCATGTTTACTTCCACTAACTGAGACTACTTTTTTATTCTCCTAGAGCACTCCTATGCATCTTCACATACTTTCCTCCACACATCTTCACATACTTTCCTCCACACATCTTCACATACTTTCCTCGGCTCAACTGGGATCCCTGATACGTGGACTTCCACTATGCGAGACCAATTTTAGGGTTCTAGTAGCAACTTTGCTCCGCTTATGTGGGACAGAGGCCAAAATTTTACAATACTATGCCTTTATTTCAAGCGTTCATGTGTCGAAATGAACCACTACGCGAAACTGAATGATTTCACAAGACATCAAATGTTAAGCGTAGGGAACCTATTTATGGTGGCATATCAAAATTGGGATGCAATTAAGAAGCTATGAAGGTTACATGCGACCACTTTCATAGTACTCCACATTGGTGGAACTGCAGCCTTGTTTTGTCCATCAGTCTCAGTTATCGAGAGTGCCACTTTATTGGGACTCCCGCTAACTGGAACTGTATCTGGATTTTTATATCAGTTCAAGTTGTTGCGAGTATATTGTATATAAAAACAAAAAGCATGCATGAAAAGGATTTTTATAAATTTGATAGAAGCAAGAATCAAGACGTACCTTTGCTACCAAATCTAAGAAGACGTCAGTAACCCCGGGTTTCTTGAATTTGTCAAATAAAAATGGTATGCCATGACATTCTGTGCAAAACAAATGACCATGCCCGGCACAGCTTTCTTCATCAGGGTGTTCACGGGTCCAGTTCTGCCATAATTCATCATAATCTGATTCATTTGGCCAGCAACTGTCTTTCACAAATTTTGGCATGCAAGCAAAACACGGAAACAATTCATGAAGTGTGCAATGAAATTTATCCAAAGATTTTTTGTTGGATTTAATCATCTTTTCTAGCAATTCTATGCATTCTCCTGAACTTCTAAAATAATTTGAAGAACTTCGTTTTGAATTATTTTCTTTAACACTTCTTTCTTTCCTGTCTGTGAGCTTTTTTGGGGAATATTGCTCTAAAAGATCCTTAAATAGTTCCCACGAGTAGATGGACTTCAAGTGATTTTCACGACTGGGGAACTTTTCCTCTGACAAAAAAATTGGCGTGCAAGATTTACAAAGTCTCTTTTTGTGTACATCACAGAAATAGCTTGATATTTGTGATGCCACAGTTTTCCACAAACGTTTTACTACCTTTGTGTCACCACTATAAGGTGCTCTCCCTTCTTTTTTCCAAAAATAAAAGCACGGCAAGCAGATCCGCTCTTCATGAATTTCACACTTATTCCATGAAGCAAGATATCTTGCTTTTTCATGTTGTCTTCTTCTGTCCGCCCTTTCCACAAACAGATCATCATTAGGCCATTTTCCCGTCTTCAACTTGAGCTCGTAACATCGAATGCAATAATACTTTTTGTGCAATCGACAAATATTTTCCTTGGGTAAATTTCCAGCTGCATCAGTGTCGTTTACACTTGCCTGACGGAACTTACTATAATGCTCTTCAATTGCATGTCTTTCTAACCATGACGGCCAAAATCCATCCTTATCTTTGAAAGGCTCACACCTCGGACATTTGGCTTTTAGATGTATTCTACATTTCACAGTGTGAAAGTTTCTCCTATCGTCGCTTTTCGATTCCCATAAATAGTGGACTTCGCCTCGTCTCGCCCAACCAGGCCATTCACCTTCATTTTCATAAAATGGCTTGCACGCACTACAAGTCTTCCTGCCATGAATCAGGCACTTGCCGGAAGGATCACTGCTATCCGTCGACCTTTCATCAGTTTTCATTTCCAATAATTTATTTTCGGCAGCCTCAAGTGCCTTTCTTTTTCTTGGTAAGCGTGTTTTAAATGAAATGTCATGTGGAAAAGTACCAGCATTAGATGATGGCTCACCTGTTTTCTGAATGGTGGCGGATTCCTCATGCAAAGTTGGCAAATTTGGCATTTTGCAGGAGTTCTGCTTCTCCAACTGCATCTGGCATCTTTGATTGCCAGTGGCTTCTGGGCCTTTCTCTAATAGTATTTCTCTCTCTTTCTCAGCCGTTGCAGTGGCTTTTGGTATTTCTATCTCTTTCTCAGCCGTTGCAGTGGCTTCTGGGCCTTTCTCTAATAGTATTTCTCTCTCTTTCTCAGCCGTTGCAGTGGCTTCTGGGCCTTTCTCCAGTAGTATTTCTCTCTCTTTCTCAGCTGTTGAATTCCCTTCTACTTTACGACTTTTCTCGTCTTTTTTAAATTTTATCTTATCATGCTTCAATTTCCTTCTCGAGTTTTGCTCACCATCACTTTCTGGTTCCTGCTTCATTACATCTAGCGTTTCCTTCCAACTAAGATTCTGGCTTTCACTACTACCAATTTTCCCTCTGTCATTACCATCATGTTCTTTCTCTGTTTTATTTTCGCCTCCACCAATGTGATCTACCATCAAAACAGTAGTTTCACCCTTACTTGTCTCTTCTGATCCAATTTCATCATTGCCAACATTAGTCTCTTTCGATACTAATTTCTTTTGGTATTTTACAGCTTTTGACTTCCTTTCTTTCCTATATTTTTTATCCAAAGACTCTTTGAAAGCAGTCTTCTTTTCTTCGGATTCTACTTCCAATTCTGCGTCCATTTCGTCTGCTTTTGACGCAACTCGAATCTTTTCAGCTTTATTGCCATTAGTACTATCAACACTAAGTTGCTTTATGGAGGATGAATTATTTGACATAAAGTGATCATTATCATCAATCTTCTGCGCTCCTAATGCATTATTCCCGTGGTGTATCTGTGCTACATCTTCCTCATTCCTGACTGTAAGGTAGAACTTGCCTTTTTGTCTGTAATCACCGGTATCGAGAGCTCTAGTTTGAAAGGCTTCATATGAAATTTCATTGCATTCGGTGCACCTTGAGCAGTCATGTTTTGCACATTTTCGAACGAAAGTCCGCCATGCTGAATTAATCTCTTTGGCTCGAGATGATACTGGCCAGTTTCCTTCCTGCACTTTAAATGGGAGGCATTTTTTACAAAATAAATTTTTATGTATAGCGCAACAATCAAACATTTTATCCTTGCCTGTCTGCAACAAATTCTTTCTCTTTTCACAAGCACTGAACTGACTTTCCAAATTCATTGAAAGGGGTTTTACTTTCCTTACTTTTTCTTTACCTTCTTCAGTTTTGGAACTTGAACTATCTGCTAATAACTTCTCGTTACTTCTATTTTCCGGCAATACGTAAGTCATAGTGGATTCCGCACAACCGGACTTCATTTTATTCTGAAACTCGGCTGTCTCCTCTTTTGGGCTGTCACAAGCATTTTTCACTGAAAATCTGCTACTTCTTCTCAATTCTTTGGGTGGGCCAATGAGTTTGTTTTCAGATTTCAATGATTCTAGTATGTCCTTCTTTTCTTCAATATCACCCGTCTCAACAACATCTGCAACAGATGAATTCTCAGTGTTCCGAGGAGCTTCTGGGATTCCTTCGTTATTCGTCGTCAAACGTGGTGCATTTTCTAAAGTATTCCCCTCTTTCCTCGTGAAGTCCTTTAATGCTACATCTGAAGGACTGTATGCAAGCAAAACAGCATCAATTGACGCAGGCATTTCTGTTTCCTTCTTTGACTCCTTCCCTTGATCAGATATCTGCTTGCTTTCAGCTACATTTTTTTGGCCCTCTACGCCAATGTTTTGCTTATTTCTTATTTCAACGATACTCGCAAAAGTGTATGTTTTACCACCATCAAAACTTACGTTCACTGGTCCACCCTTTAGTGGTTCAAGATTTTTCTGAGGACAAGCGATTTTTGCTCTGGCAGTAAACCGACCTCCAGGCACACCAAGTACATTGCTGGGCAAAGTAAGATTCGGTGGGATAGTGATCTTCAAGGAGTTACTTGCGACGACTGGCTTCCGTTCTCCTAGAGTAGTGCCTCTATTCTGAGCAGTAAAAGGAAATTTTGGTGATTCATTACTAGTTGGAACACAACCTTCTTGGGACTGACGAAATTCATCGAGTGTTTTCATTTCCTTCCCCATCAAGATTCCACTTTTAATAGACTGTTCTTCATTCACATCTGCGTCATTTCTCAGTTCCCTACTATAGTCGTCATATTGTACATTAGTTTCTTGCCGTTCTTGTCTAATTCCTTTAAATTTTTCAGACATGGATGGGTTGTTGCTTCCAACGTCTTCTGAATGTGTCTTTCTATCAACTGACTCTTGATCATCAAACACCTGAATGCATTTGTTACCATTGCCACATTCATTCATAGTCTCTACCTTTTCTTTGTATATCTTATCCTCACCAATACAGGCAGTCTCTTTTAGTAAAAGATATTTGGCATCTTTTTCTTCGGTATTACCTGATTCACTCTTCTCCATCAAATTAGTGCTATTCAATCGCAATGTATTTGCATAATTGTTGCTTCCATTTTTTTCCACTAGGGAGCTACTCTCATCATTATTACTAGTAAGATTTTCCACCACAACTTTACTAGATATATCCTTTTTCTCTTCGATATTAGCTACTGCTATGTCATTTCCAGAATTTCTACTAGATTGGCCAGTAACAACTACAGAAGTTGTACTGTCAATTCTACATGATTGCACTCCACCAGAATCTCTGAATGATGCTGTTCCAGATGAAATCAATGGGTCAGAAACATTTAGTTCGCCACCGCACATTAATCTGTTCTTGTTAGTAGTGCCTTCTTCTGATGCACTGGTGTAAGCACTGGATGTGCACTGACCTTGATTTGATTGAATGTTTTCACTTGGTGTATTATAGCCTTTTAAGTTCCCCGGATCCATACCACCTGTTTTTACTTGCCTTTCCTTTCCTTTGAGACCATCAGAGGGGAGATCATCATTTATGCTAGAGCTAGGAAAAGCATTACTACGTAACACCTTTAACTTCATGGCATCTTCTTGTACCTTTTTTACTGTTATATCACTTCTTTGACTCACATGCCGCACTCCTGTCTGATTTTTCGAAGTGATCACAATCAAAGTTTTTTTTCCCAACTCTGAAGATTCCACAAATTTTAAATCCTTATTGAATACATCATCCTTCTTTGCAACATTATCATGTAGACTCTTCCTCTGTACATCCTCAGTCTCCTTCGCTTCAAACCTTTCAGTACTCAATGCTTTTTTTCTAGTACCGGAGGGAACTGTTCTAGTTTCATCTCCTTTCATTTCAGTCGAACAAATACCAGCATTATGACATTTGCAAGGCTTTCTTTTATGTTTACATTTTCTGACAGGTTCAATTTTCTTTTCCTTAGCTACGATTGCCTTCTGGCATTCTTTGTTCATAGCCATTAAATTGGAGATTTTAACGTCCATTCTCTCATCAATTGAAGCAACTGATTTTAGTTGTGCTTCTGTAAAACCCTCTCCTGTGGTACTTGTTGACATTAGGCAAGATGAACTCTGCAAACTTTGTTCTTTATTGTTTCCAGGATTCCAAAGCATATTAGGAATCTCTTCTGAAGCTGGTAGAGATTCATTCAAAACTGAAACTTTTTGGTTGCCATCAACACTTTCACCATCAACTGAACCATGCTCTCCAGCACTCGTAAATTTATTTGTATCATTTAGTGCATATGCATGTACTGTAGCATTTCTAGAAGAGCTTTTGTATGTAATGACTCTTGGAGAGTCACTTCCTTGAGATATGCTGTGCTCTAAGTTTGATAAAACTGTCTCAGTGCTGGAATTCTCCAATTCATTTGGGGCACTACTTTTCAGAAACTCTACATGTGCGATGAGTTCTTTTGCAGCTTCAACATCACACCGACAAGGTCTTCTTTTATGCTTGCACTTTTGACTACTTCTTGGCTCTGACTTTTTGGAATACCACAAACTGCTGCCGAAATCTGAATTATTGGGGCCTAAGGTCCTAGAATCTGCTTGGGTAGAAACCACAGTTTCTTCATGAAGTGCGTTCATTTGTTTCTTGTTTGGTTTTTGTGATGATGGATTCTCTGGCTCTTCTACAATTTCCTTTCTTTCCAAAATCTTAAATGAGGGTTCAGCCAGTAATGGTATTCCTTCAGTTGGTTGTAAATCAACATGGGAGTTGGTGCTTACTGAAGGGAGTTGCGGGCCCTGAGAAATAACTGGCAACTGAGGGCAAACTGGGTTTTCATTGGCAAGGCGTTGTAATGACTGAAAGGTTGAGCTCAGCTTACAGGACAAAGGAGCCTTGCTTGCTAAATTTGCAACAGTTATTTTTAGTTCGCATACACAGGGCTTTCTTTTATGTTTGCAGTTATTCTTCTGTGTTCTGCTCTCTCCAATTTTGGCCTTCTTGTCTATGATTTTTGGGTCTGGTTCCTTTTTCAGAAAACAAGGTGACACATGTCTTGTTGACTGCTGAGCAGAAGAAATTGCTGGTGCTTTGATCAGGACATCAATTCGTGATTTCTCAGCCTGCAGTATGTCCCTTAATCCACTTGTTGGTCTAGGCAAGTCACTAGCTAAAATCTTACAGATTCTTTCACTAGTGGCACATTCATTATCCTGACTAGGCCCTGATAGTGATTTGAATCCTTGGCTTTCCTGATTGTGCTCTGACAATGGCTTTAACCCATGATTTTCATGACTGGACCCGGACAATGGTCTTAACTCATGGCTTTCATTACTGAGCTCTGACAAAGGTTTTAGCCCATGATTTTTGAAACATGGCTCTGATGATGGTTTCAATGCACCTTTTAACTCACAGGAGGAAACACTACCAACAATCTTGTCTGTTCTCAGTTGTTGAGAAAAATTTGGTCCTGTCTGAGTCCTTTGATAAAGAGCACGTCCATAAATATTTCTCACAACTTTTTCTGCATTGCTACCCTGTCCTTCTGATGCAACAGAAAGATTGCCTGCGTGGAAGCCCAAGGATACAACTGGCAAAGATGCTATCGGCACTTTAGGCAAGCTCGGTCTAACTTCATCCTCTTTATTCACACAATTAATTCCAATAGATGTGCTCTGATCTATACATTCTGCTACAGTACCTTCTGACTTACTTTCTTGCTTTTCTAAGTCATTTTTCTGCTCATGCTCTCCTAGAAAAGCACCAGTAGATGAAGAGAAAACATCAACAGCATCTTTCAATGTTGCCTGTTCAACTTCTGATACATTATTCAACTCTATCAACATTTTCTCACCACATGATTCAACACTATTTTGCAGATTTTCATTGACACTGCTTACAAACCTTCCAGTTCTATCCCCCACATTTGATAAATTATCTTCAAGAAGGTCTGACTTTGATAGTTCCAGAGCATCAGCACCTCTATCTCTCTTTGGCAAAAATTCAGGTGATGGAGGTCTATCTATAGATTCAAAATGAGCATTACCAAGCGTCTTCTTTCCACAAATGACATTTAGTTCTGGTTTGGCATTTGCTACTTCAACATCTGGCAATTCAGTTTTAAAGTTTTCAATCCATGTTGCTCCTGTTGGTATCTTTTGTTCTGCAGTATTCTGGATAATGTCCTGACTCCTGTTTTCAAGGTTGCAGCCATGACTAAATCCAGCAAAAGCCAATGCAACTCTTGCAGTCATGTCTTTGTTAGCAATGGAATCAACTCTCTCTTTCACAGGAACTTTCTTTTCATTGTCTGCTAAACTGTTGTCCTTGTTGTCTAAGTTCTCAGAAACAAGTTCTTTGCTACTTGCTTGGGTTTCTTTTCTGATTTTATCAAATTTATTATCCCTGCTACCCGATTCTTTGTCCAAGCCCTCTACAGTTCCATCGGCAGCTCTTCCTTTTCTACTTGACAACAGTAATGATGACACATTCTTTGATGCTTCAGTTGATGGTCTCGACGTGTCATCTTTGGACCTTGCTTTTTTCCTTCCTCTACCTTTAGCTTTCTTTGGAGGCGCATTTGGTGGTGACATTGGAAACTGCCCTGGTGCCACTCGAAAATTGTCAGAGCTTAGACTTCTTGTCATGCATGATGTTGGAGTAACTGCAAAATCATGTGATACAAGACCTTGCTTATCGGAAATCTGCCTGATTAAATACTGCTCAAATGTTTCCTGAAATGTCGGAGAATCCTGAGTCTGATAAGAGGGATAATGACCTGCTGCCCTCTGTTGCATGTAGACAGCAAAAGCATCTTTTTGGAAATTCGGATTCTTTTGCATTGAATGCAAATGCTCAGTTGCATTGGCCGGGGTCAAACTTTTTATATAGTCTGGAATATGCTGTGGTTGTTGAGGTTTCCTCACAGCAGTACTGAAGCAAGCATCCAGTTGATTAAGAAAGCTAGCTAAATCGCCCTGATCAATATTTGAAGACTGATTTTGGGTAGATTTATGCTGCATTGGTTGGTGGTGCATAGTGCCATCAAAATACCGTTCATTTCCCGTAACTGCCGATCTGCAGAGCTGTGAGCCATTTTCCTGCTCTTGCTGAAGCTTTTGGCGGCCATCTGGAGATGTACTACTACTCGACTTTAACTTTGGAGAGACTTTCATTTCACATTCCTTTGGCAATGACGCTGCTCTCTCTAATCCCGTGAATGATCTTTCAATAGAGGTTGAAGACCTTAGATCAGCCAATCCTGCCGAGGGTCCCTTTTCTGCATCTCTTGTACGCTGAGGTGATTGGTAGCAACTCAGTTGCAAGTATGGATTGGAAGTATTATCCTCAAGATCGTTTAACGATGTAGGTGGACTTGGAAATGCATCATAACATTGTCCTTTTGGAGAAATCAAGGGTGATGAAGGGGGACAACGACTGATCCTTGTATCAACAAATGGCGATGAGTTAGGTCTATCTGATGCATGTTGATCTAGACCACCGACTGGTAGATGACCAGATGAAGGAGGTGATCCAAAATGTTGTACATTACTGTTGGAAAGGGGCACAGCAGGTGAATTTTGAAGGCAAGGTCCAATGTTTCCTTGAAATTTAGTTGCAGCGTGCTGAGATGCATCAATTGCTTTAGACGAAAATGCTGATGGAGCTTTTTTCATTTTTTCACTGTTTACAATTCGATGTGTAGGACTGAAATGCATTCTCAATTTCCGTTCTTTTTGTACTCCATTATGAAAATCACTGAATGGCATGCCGTGATCAGAAACATCAACTGACCTGTGATACCAAAGAAAGTATTATAAGACCATAAATATAATAGATAATTATACATCTATAGAAATTCAGACATTGCTGCAAGAAAACAGGCTTACTTTCAGACTAAGATCTACGATCATGTGGTAAAGACGTCTATGTTCAAACATCAAATAACACAAAGTTCTGCAAATTTAAAACGCTGCTAAGCTTTCAAATAAATTACGAAGAAGTTCCGTGACTCCTATTATCATTTTAAACAATAATGCATCCTCTTTACAACAGAATATTTACGAGGCAAACTTCTTTGACAAGTACACGCCAATAGACATAAATAACGAAACCCCATAATGAATTTTCAATAAGGACTCCAAAGCAATTCAGAAATTATGAGATGGTAAGAAATGAATTTCCTATAATAAAGCTTTCTAGTTCAGAGTATAAAGGCGTGCTAGCAAATATTTGTGAGATGAGAGTGGCAAGTGTGACTCAAAAATCTATTAGTAAAAGAGCATATTAAAGTTCTGTGCACAATTATATTCAACGAAGACTTTGATCCAGTTACCTGGCAAGCAAATCCTGGTATGCAGCTACATCTTATGGAAGCAAGCAATAACTTACAGTGCAACTTACAGTGCATAACTTCAAACTGTAGTATACAAAGGACTTCAGTGCACAAAAATACTGGTGGGGGTATAAATGTGAAGGGCAAGCGGCTACTGCAATATCAACGAATGGAAGTAAAGAAGAATCCTTGATCCAGCCACTTAATAAAAAACGGCCGTTGAACTCAAACATGATGTTGAAGGAAAAAGGAACTAATGATTAAAACAAATTTAAACAGGATGAGATGCAATGAAATCCTACCCAATTGAAGATGTATCTAATTCTCCTTCATCACACTGCTTCTTAACAATATTTAATTTAGTGGATGTAGGAACACCATTCTTTTGAAAATCATCACGAGGCAGTTGATTACTATGATTTTGGCCCATAAAATTTATGTTTGTCATCCACTGAGGAAGAGTGAAGTGGGAAAATGGTTGACTGGATCCTAAATCTTCCAGTTGATAACGTGATTGTTGAACCTTCGAAAAATAAAAACTTTATTGTAAGATTCAATATGAATTATAGTAGGTTATGCTGGACATTCGAGGAAACAAAGCTAATCAGGGCAAATTGAAGTAGCAACTCAAAAAGCATTATAAATAAGATTTCAAAAGACTGGAGCCCTAATAGAACATTTAAAAAGTTTTCAAGTAATATCTGGCCTTCCTGGGAAGAAATTATCGCACGTGTGGCACTTTCCACCCATAGATAAAGGGTGTTGTGCAAATGAGTGCTATGGGGTACTTTTTGCCTACAAATACTTTAAAAGCGATCCCGCCAAAAATAATCTGAACCGTCAATTCATTTCCTTGACTCCTAAACAAAGCAGCATTTCCTTAAATAGACGTGAAGCACCATCAGTTAAAATACATAGAGCCTAACAGCTTTTTTCAAGTAAAAGCCAAGTTGAAGTAAAAGCCAGCTTGAAAATGACCACCTGGTGCTGCAATGATATAAGGGTAATGTCAATTAGCCCATTGCAACTATGCTGATTTTCTAGATATCGATACACGAAATGCTAGATGAGTACTCAGTGCACGAAACGAAGCACAGATAGGACGCATGCATCAGTGTATGTGAATAATGTGATCACGTGACATTATGAGGAAAGCTTGTAATATGCACTGATCTATATACATAAAAATGACTTTTGCTTCAAGTCACAACCCATTCTAACAATGAGATATGTAATGATTCATACTCTTCATGACTGTTCCTATTTACAGTGATTAATGATTGCAAACTTCCCATTATGAATACTTCCTACTTTTACATGATACGGCCCATTCCCAGTTAACAAAAATCTAAGACTGATGGCATGCGTCCAGCACCCTTCCCAGCACACCGATTCACCAATATTCATAGCAAAACACACAACCAAAGAGAAAATACTACACCATACATTTCATGCTTATAATAATACAATTGTATAAGGTCAATCATACCTGATGACCATATCGTGAATATCTAGTGGGGATGGCCTTTGGGGCTTCACCACACATCAATTTATCTATATCTTCATCTAAAAAATAAATTACATTTGAAAGTAACGCCAAAGGACTCTCTATCTGGTAGCATATACAAGTAGGACAGGCTATGTGTCTAGTAACTGCTTCTAACTTACAATACTCGCCAAAAGTCCTGGGACACTTTGTATATTTTTAATCTAGACGGAGAATTCACCCCCCTCCTCCCCCTAAACAATGTTGGTTACTGAAAGAAGTACATGCGGTAACGGAATAATTTTTCGTACACAATAACACCAAGTGTCTCAGGAACAGACCAACATTGTTTTAGGGGGAAGGGGGTTTGCATCAAGGCGTGATGGTTGAAATGCTGAGAAGGCTGTGGTTTTTCATAATTTTTTGAAAATGTCCCAGGGACTTTTGGCAAGTATTGTAGCACTGCAATTGACAAAATTCTCTACTTATTCAATGTAAAGAATTTCACATTTATTAACAATACTAATGATAATTGATTACAAGCTAGGTAGTCACAGAACTATATATGAAACTACCAAAAATGAGCCTAAAGCTAAACAAGAAAGGAAGTGCTAAACATGACATATGTGAAAAAAAGAAAATACGCACCTGATGCCAAGAAATTGACTTGAATTAGTTTAGGGTTGACTTTTCGGCTTTTAAGCAATTGATCATCCATCACATCTAAAACCTTCAACAGAAGCATTATTTTCAACAACTGATTCAGAACAGCGAACTTCTTTTTCTAAATAAATGAGTCCTAATGCCATGATATCAAAAAGTACTTCTGGACAATTCGCATCAATCCAACAATCCACTGCTATTTTGCAAAGAAAATAACAAATGGAGCAACAATAGCTCAAAAATACAAAAGGCTATTACAAAAATCTCAGGTTATTACCCTCTTCATACAGTCATGAGAAATGATGACAGCACGGTAACATCTTCCAGTTGATGGACTACAAAGAAATTACCGTCTCGTAAAAAACCATCAAAGAGAATAAGGGGCATCACCAATCAGTTTTTCATAGGGGCTGAAACTTAATAAAAACAAATTTTACCCAAACTTATTTACTGCCAATGGTTTCCAAACACCTGACTACAGTAAGTACTCCTCAGACAGTAGTGAAGAGCTATAAGATGAAGATGACATGATTTATTTCTTATTTTGTAAGCGGAATGGTGAGTTCTTATGATGAGTTATAGCCATTTACTCTAAGCGGCCCCAGACCCCTATCGTAGCCTGACTACAAGTCTATTTCTAGCTCCAGTTCCATGAAAAAGTTTCAAATAGTAGCCCTGAAAATGATAACTGCTACAGCCATAAGCAAAGTCAGTCGGGAAAATACTACGTCTGAAGGATAACGAAGCTTAGATAATAAAATAACATTATGACGGCAAAAAATGATAAGTTCAAAACATAGATCTATGGGTGTTTTTCTGCCCTTCCCAACTATATCTTGACACAAAGGACTTTGATCCTGGCACAAAGGACATGTTTATTTGAGATGACTTTTGAGAGGTACGAAAATATTGCAGTGCAGCACCTCCTATATCCCCGAAAATCAGCATGGGCTGACACAACCCTTGTTCGTAGAAGTATTGCCTCTCAAAAAGTCACATGGTGATGATGGTCTGTAACGTATTGTATCAGGCAAAACTTTGAATAATTAGACTTTCTCAGAAAGCAAATGCAGTCCACGTCGCATAATTCGGATCGAGCTTGTCCGGATTTTCATACATTCCAGACAGAATTACCAAGTCGAACCACAATGGAATCACGATGCATCGAATCCTAGTTATAACAAACTTCCAGGTATAACGAACAAAAATGTTTGGTCCCTTGTATTCTGCCTATCAAACTACTTACAAGTTCTCTCGGCATAACAAACCCCGGATCTAAGAAACATTCGTTATTAAGAATCAAATTTAAGGTCCTTTCGTCATAATTACCCAAGATATAACGAACTTTTCATTCAGTGATGAAACATAACCGGCACAAACTTTGGAAATTTTGTAAACACGCACTTCTATGATAACGAAAAAGGATGAGATGGGTGGAAAACATAATAACTTTTCAAGGCATCATGACATTTCAGCAAAAACATAAAATACAGAAGACAGACGACTATACCAGGCTACTTTCCCCCTAAGTTGTTGGAGTAGGTGGTGCGAACAAAATTTTAATTTTTTCAATTAATGTTAGCATTGAGCTAGTTTGTTTTAATTTAAATGTGACGAGAAGTCAGAGTTAGTTCATAGAAGCCCATGGGAGGGATTTTGCGGCATGGACCATTATATAGTGCCTAAAGATACCTTCTCCCTGTTTAACGAACTCTTGATATAACGAACTGTATTTTACAACTACAACTTGACCTAAATGACCAATCAAAAGACATTCTATACATGGTTGGTAAAATTTGGTGCTATCCATTTGGCAATTCAGTTGTTGTTCATAACGTAACTTCATTCACTAATACCATCGAGTAAGAAACAAGCTCAAGAAAAGAAAGAGATAATAACCTAAGAATCTAAAGTGCACATGTTTTTATAAAAAAAATAAGATTATAAATGAGGTTCAAAAAGGCGAAAATCTTAAGATATTTTTAAGAAAATCACAAGGCTCACTTGCAAAGTTCAGTTTTCTTGCTTAAAAATCGATTTTACCTCATTTCTACATTCAGTACGTTAAAGATAGAATATAACTTCGAGTTTGCAAGACAAACAAAGAAAGGGTATTTTGTTTTAACCAGTTTATTCAAGAAAAAGTCAAGGAAACATTAAGAAAACCTCAGCCTCAATTTTGGAAAAAAATTAAAAAGTTGAGGCTCAGGCAAACAAGTAGCTTTCGTATATAAAAAATGTATCTCATGAATTCAAATTGATACAGGCGACAATTTGGAATATTCGTACGTGGAAGCCTTTCTCTTGCTATGAGAGAAAGCTTTCTACACCAACAAACTACAAACATTTATACTTTCTGCACAAGGCAAAGCTACGGCAAAGACTTCCTGCTTATCATTCAAAATAGTTTTGCACCTTTCCAGATGAACAAACTGCACTGAACTGCTGCAGGTAACAACACTGCCAAGAAGCGCTTGTGAAACATGACTTCTATATTTGTTTATAATAGCTAACATTTTTTTATCAACTTGTGCTCATCAATTTATAATTTTGACGTTTCAAAAGAATTTCCTGCTCAATAACCAAAATTTCTTATGCATGACTGCACAAATTAACAACAGAAATGTAAGAACAATTAAATATTCATACTCATTCACTTCAACCCGGCAACCAGTCAATGAATATGGACCTGCAAAAGGATATAATAGTATCAGCAGGAATTGGGTCATATTATATAGCATTTCAGGCTATGCTCGTACATAGCAATAGGTATGATACATCCTATGTAATATGAGATAATTACCTTAGGTTTAACCAGTTGCATAACTGATAAAGGTTAGAATAAGGGCAACTCTCAAGAGCCCCAAGTTATTAAGGTCCTGAAGAAGCTATTTAGAGGTTTTCAAAAAGACAAGACTTTTGTTTTATTTGGAGCGAAAATCAAGATAGGGTTTCAATATTTCTGAATTCATAAGGGAACAAAGTGTTTCTGCTACACCACTGGATTTCACATCCTGACCTCATATTCTCATATAAGTAATAGATGGTTCAATAGATAACATATTCTGCACCTTTCTCTCAATAAATCATGCAAAGTCTATAAGTATAATTGCTACCAATAACACAGGCTTAGCCAACCTCTAACCCCCAACAAGTCTGAAGCCAACAATAAGCCTTGCTCTAAACGTCTATGATTACCAATGTCATGCAGTGTATTATTCCTCAATGTAAATAAAAGCCTCCGCTATGTTGCTAGTTTTACAAAGAGATCATTTACTTGTGACAAAGACATTCACTGACGTTCAACCAGGTTCATTAAAAATATTTTGTGCCTGCAAGCGCATAGCTGAGCACAAAATGTGCCCGCAAGTATAATACGATTTAAATCATAGAAACGCATAAGGAAATCGCTGATGTGCTTCTACTTAGGATTTAGTTTTATTAAAAGAAGTTGCTTCAATGAAGAACACAATGCAATACATTCAACCGTTTTTGAAACTTAAAGGGGACCAGCAATGGCAAAACAAGCTTTACTAATTCCAAATATATTGATATTCATCATAGGAACATGAAAAATTATACTTAGTACATCACAGAGTCACGTTTTTATTGACATTTGAATTCCTTGATTTGCGACTCGCGGGAATATTTCTTTCCACTGCAATGGCATCACCTCTGACGTCAGAGATGAACATTGCAGCAGTCTAAGACGATGGGCCTAGTAGAAGCAGCTATCTGAAACATACAGTTGCCCAGAGTAAAGTTGCATTACTAATAGCAGTAAGAAGTCAAGAAGAGAGGATGGTAGAACGGGAAAAACCAGAGTTGTACTACTTTCCACAAGACCCGCTAACAAGTAGCTTAAATCAATCGCTAATTTGGTGTTAAACTTTGGAATGCATTGCTTGTTGAACTCAGAAATGCTCCATTTAAAACTTGTTCAAATCGCATTTGAAAATTTATTTTTTGAATAAGGTAAAACAGTAAGCCTAGCCTATAGTGCAGTGTTAATTTAAGGATGATCACTCGTAACTACCTACTAATGTTTTAATACCTTAGCATGGGGGGGGGGAACTCTCCTAGATTAGTTTATCTATTTAGAGAGTTCCTCTTTTAAGCAATTCCCTACATGCAATTTGTTTATTTAAATTGCTGTATTTGTATCTGTACCGTTACTGTATTTCTTTTCGTTTTGATTTATTAATTTTTGTATGAGTTGTATGTAGTGAAGTATAATGATAAGAACTGAACTGAACTGAAAAAGAGAAAACAGTATGATACCAGCAGGGGCGGATCTAAAGCTGGGCTTGGATATCCTTTCCTACTTATCCTGAAGAGAATTTCCAGGCTTATCACTTCTCCTCTTCGATTTCTGCGAATTAGTTGCCCCTTGCGAAACAAAATACTATGCTAAGATTGTCCGTTTATAATTTTTTCTAAAGTTTTTAAAGCCACTCTGGATGCAGCGCTTGTCTAATGGGTTCTTAACCAAATGAGATTTCAAATATTTTCCTGTATGTTGTCTAATTTCTAAATTACCTACGTCCCAATAATTTAAGAACAAATTAAAAACAATTCAGGCTCAAAAATTTTGAAAAAATTAAGAACACCAAGCCTAAATATCAATTTTACTGGTTCTTATAAAAAAGAGTGTTTACAGAAAACTGGGTAATTGGCAAAAAGATGGGAAACTCCTGCATGAATGTAAAGTAAAAGATTCTTTCCAACAAATTCGACCATTCTTCGTTAAAAAAGTCGATAATTTTCAATAACTCGTGGCTTCTTGAAAGGGAAATATATCTTCCAACAAATCGACCATTTTACTTTAAACAAGATGATAAACTTCAATACGTTTCTCTTGGTGTTCCGATTACTGGTTTCTGCCTAACTTGCCAAACTTTCAATGATGAATTGTTGCCATGAAGTTCAACTTATCATTTGCTCAACATAAAAAGAAACCTGAACAATAGAAACTTTGAAAACCAGATGAAAGATATGCCTGCAGATATCTGGAAAATAAGATTTTGTGCCTACAAGCGCAGCTCACGCGCTCCCAGGTTTTAATGATGTCGGCGTTCAACCTGAACTGTGAGTCATAGTATAGCTTTTGCCAAAAAGGCAAATTTCCCTTCAAACTTATTGAAGTTATTCACCATTCAAAATCGCAAGTTTTCAGCTGAAGAATATCCTTGTTCCACCATCAAATATCTTATAATTTTTCTGGTAACAATGAACCAAAACTACTGGTCAGTTTCTCTTTTTTAGAAAGTTTAAATGCAATACTGAACACTTCTCAAAAACAATGCCCAAAAATACAACAAACCATAGAGTAAGATCATCTGCGTTTTCTGAATCCTCTCCCAGCTTTGGTAATCTGACTTTAAATAGGAGTTCTGTTGAATGCTTTGAAAAAGCAATGTTTGATCCTAAAATAAAAAGAAGGATACACCTCTTTACAAGCTTGTTCTGAGGAAGCAATTCTGCATAACTCCTTTTGTCTTCTCAAGCTGATGAAGCATTTAGAGGATTCTCCCAACAATTAAGTTTTCTACTTTGAACCACTTTACAAACTGACTCTGAAGGAGGCGATTTTTGAGGATTCTCTCAGAAATTAAGCTTTCATTTAGTACGTTCCAGAAAATTAGAACCATAGCCCCCCTGGCTTAGTCTATTTCAAAAGAGCTGTATTGGTCAGGGAAGTAGACACCAAAAATCCAGAGTAGGACCTCTGCATGTTGTGGTGTGTTAAGCATTTATACAAAGTGGCATGTATCTATGTCAGTCCATCTTACAAAACTTGGAAGCAAATATAAATGATTGTCTAGTTCTCAGGATATCACCCAGTTAGCGCATACAGTCTGATTTTTTGTCAATGCCTTCTTGTCAAACCTTAGCCCATTTGAGCAAAGAAGCATGCTTTAATTTCATCATAAAAATGAAGCCAACTATTCAATTACTTGCCTCCCTGATTTTTCCCTGATATTTCTAGACAAAATGTATTCCCCTGATTTTTCCCTGCTGATTCCCCTGATCTGGCAGACACCCTGAATAAATGTTTGGTAGGTTCTACTAAGTATAGGAACTTCAGTTTTACTTCATTACTCTCTGGGTGTTTTTCTTGCTCAAAGGCAAGTCATCATTACGTATTTGGCTTTTCACTGGCAAATATCACCATTTTTAAATGCTTTGTGCACCATAACCCACAGAGACTCTTGGTGCTCTCTATAACACAAGGGCTTCAACTTGCCACTCACAGGCCAATTGCAGCCCACATGCCTATGGTTTGTAGCCCCATCCTAGACAGAAAAAATTATAAGTGTGACCCAAAACGGTGAGTTAATCTCTGAAGGGCCAGTCAGCCAGTTTCTGCTCACTGTCTTTATCAGGCAAAAGCTAGCTACACCAGCCTCATGGATTCTGCAAGTACATGGCATCAGCAATTCATGTACAGAAGAAGGCATTAATACCATGAGAACATTTGAAAATTATATAAAACTTTCTTGCTGAATCTCTTTGCTGACCAGCCTTGCCCTAGCTCTCTCTTCTGCTGTTTCCAGGTAAAGTTAATTCGAAACCACTGCTTTAAAATAAACTAGATCATGGAAGCTCAAGGTATTACTTCCCAGGACATATTGACAGCAAGCCTAATTTCAGCAAAGATACTCAAAATATATCAAAGCAATTACATTGCAATCTTCACTTAAACCAAAAAGGGACCTATCAGAAAAGCTATCACAAGCTTATATATTGTAGAGGTATATAGTTATTGACACTCTGTTTGCTTGGGGTGAGTGATCAGGATGAAAATGGCCAAGGTTTGAAAATGCTACTTGACAGTAACCAGACCAACTATTGGCCTACTTCTAAGCTTAAGGCTTACCAACAGCTATCAGTCTCTTGATTTCTTCATCATAACAAGGCTATAATTCACAATGGCAAAGCTTAAGATATAATCAGCTCTATGAGCTCTAATAATAACAACATGATATATGGTAATACCTCATCCGGGAACAGTTTGATTATGTCTTCAAATGCTATGAATGATCTGAAATCAAACAACACTCGTATATGGCTGTTTTGACGACAATGTGCTTTAATAGAAGGAAGTCAATGACAAATGTCATCAGTGATTCAAACATCATACATACATTCTTCTTTAAAAACAGAAGGTATGGCAGCTATCAACACTTTAAGAGATCAAAATAGTGTAAAATCTATAAGAAATTAGAATTGCAAGACTATGGTATCAACAGGTTCATTTCTAAAATAATGTGTCACAATTATAACCAAATGAATACATATTAATTGACAGTGAATATAAATATTTTAGAAAAGGAATTATACAAACAATTCCTTCCTTGAACCCATGTATTCCACTGGTATCAAGTGTGGGTTTTCATCCATGAAATTTCTATCAAGTATTGGAACCATGCGCTAAAAAAGAATGCAATTGTAGTGTTGTTCCCATCGCAGGTAGCTTTTTTTATGCTTACAATACTATACATCAAGGGTCGGTCTCAAAAATTTTAAGCTTAAGGGCCACATCAGCTGTTTCAAAGCAAGTGGGAGGAGGGCACCTAAATACTCTTGAAAGGTCCAAATGAAAAACAATAAAAACAATTTTTTCAATAGAGAAAAATGTATCTGCCAGCCAGATGAGAAGGCCACAATGGCCTCATCTGGCTCTCAGGCCATAGTTTAGAGACCTCTGTTATGCATAGGTAACAATGGACAATACCACATGCAGCATGATTTGCCATATCAAGTCAGTGGCCTACACATGTAACTAAACATCAAAATTAATGACAGCATCAAAAAGGACATCTGATATTAACTACTATAAGAAACAAAAGGGAATTGTCCTTGATGGGGCATAACAATGACTTATTAAAAACATTCTATTGTACATATGAACTTCAAAGTTGCATTAAGTGGTATCTTACTAAAATAAAAAGGGAGACTTTCATCATTACATGCAACCATTTTACATAATCTTGGTTAGAGGTGGGAGGAGAGTCATCATGAAATTGCAATAATGCAGCTCGGCTCATTCAGAGATAAGATCTAAGTTCAAAACAAGAATGGCAAAGTAGTACCTAGTATTCTGTTTCTTCTATGCCATTGTTTGAAGGACACAATGGGCTTATTGTTTCTCTGAACTTATGCCTAAAAGTTAAGCTTAATGAAGGTGATGGTGTGATATTTGGATCAAATTTGCTCTCATTCACAAAGGCATTGGGGGTAAAAATTAGAATTCATTCTTGATGCTCTTGCTTTTATCTGGCCTACAATATCTTCTTTACATGAGCACATCGCAGTTTGTAGCTGCAATATAGAGTACCTTGTGTAGTGAGGGGTAATATTATTGAAAATTTCATTGAACAGAAATAAGGGTCTACTGCAATGACACAAATTCACAAATTCCCAGCAAAGTGACAGTGGTCTCATAAGGAGAACATTTTTGAAACTAATGATGAACTGATACTTGTTGAAGGCCCATACAAAGCATATTAGCAAGAGGAATGTTGGAAGATTAAAAATAATAAATTTTTTCACATTTAAGGGCCTTGGGCTCTAAAATGATTTTTAAATAGTCTGTTGATACTGCAGAATGATGATGAGGGCAATGATTTTTGCCCAAAAAGTTGAAAATCCAGGTATTAGCCACATCTTGATTGAAAATAACAAGAGAGTTTAGGTTCTAAACAGCCTTCAGCACATCCTTCAACAGTACAAGTCCAAAGCTAAGGAGGCCTGGGGGTAAGAACCCTTGGGGGCTCAAAATGTAATGAATTCATATTTCTCGGCATCTTTCATTCAATTTGACAATAGTGCATTTTCCAATGGATTCCACATTTTAATATGACTGTTCAAGAGAGAGAGAGAGAGAGAGAGAGAGAGAGAGAGAGAGAGAGAGAGAGCATAAAATTGTGCAACTAGGCAACCATTCAAACCCATAGTTATCATTAGAGTTAATTAATCTGTGCAAGTACCAAGCACAGCGCTTACAGATACAAAATGCCATACTTTAAATCTCTGCAGGTACTTTTCATCAAATCTGTATCTGGCCAACTATTATATTCCATTTTAACTCTTCAGGCACAGTTTCCTCAGATCTGCACTCACAGGCACAAAGTACTTCTAATAAGGCCTGGCTATCACATGCTTCACTCTTGCTTTCTCCAGTACTTTAGGGGGGGAGCCTTTACTTTCTTTTCTTTCTCTTTATTCTACCTAGCTTGCTGCCACAGGGATATGGCACAAGGAAAATATTGCCATGTACTGGTGGGGAAGCACTGTGAACAGTTTCCAGAGTTTTGTAGACTCCACCTAAGTCATTCTTACTATTTTCATTTCAGGATATGACTTCCAGGGAAGCTTTGAGGCACAAGCCAGCACACCCAGTCACACACCCAACACTGTCATATTGAAGTATGTTGTCAACTTTGATTGATAGCTCCAAAATGCCTATAGTATAGATACTCTAAGTGAAAATGGGAACATGTGTTTTTCTAGGTAGGATCAGTATTCTATTAAGATATAAATGCCATTAATGAATTCTGTCATTTCACAAACATTGGGATTAAATTTAGATCACTAAAATCTGATGCATATATCACTATACAATTTTATAAGCCAACATATGAAAACTGCCATATGCAAAACTATTTTTTGCATTTTCCAAACTTTTATGGTGGTTTCTACAAAACAGAGTCTTTTTAATTCGTTACTGTACATAGAAAGCTCTCTTACAACTATGAACAAAAATGCAAGAAATGTAATCTTAGGTGTTTTTGCAATTTCTTAACAACAATCATGAGTCAAATTTTTTTGCCCAGTTCAAGAAACAAATGGCTCAGCTTCAAAAGTGTTTGTAACAATAAATATCATATACAGGACTATTTCAACACACTATTATGCATCTAGCTTATGTTTTGGTCATCTGGGGATTATAAATTGATGTATGGGAGATTTTTCATGCTAATTCTGTAAAGTTTTATGAAAATACAAAATCATTAAAATCTCCCGCTGGCTAATTACTCTCAGGTGCCAAGTAAATGTCCCCCCATTTGTTACTTTTTCACTTTTTTCCAACCCCCGGACCTCATTAGGACCCCCTGTTTATTACTTTTCAGGACATTAACTTTTTTACAAACCCTCATTTCATTTCCTTTCTTTGCTAGTACTATTTACGCCCAATTTTCATGGCAAAATAGTGTGCTGCTGTAAATATTCTAGTTTTATGCTCTATAACAACCTGTTCTTCTTCCTTCCATCCTTGTATAATCATTTAAAGCCTTTTTTCAAATTCCAAACCCCATATATATTTTGGTCCTCCCTATTTGTTAACTTCTGTAATTTTTTCTGACCCCTGATTATTAGGACCCCCCATTTACTTGGCACTTGAGAGTAAGTATGTCTAGTGGAACATTTGGAGTAAGGATAAAAGTGAACCCATCCTGGAATGCTGAAATTATGTAGTTTGTGCATTTCAAATACATTTTCCTTGTATCCGAAGGTGGCAAAATCCGAAATTCCCACTTGAAACACCACTGTGCAAGTTCATCATATAATATGTCAAGGGATGGAAACATTTCTTGGGAGACACAGCTGAAGTATAACTTTCACGAGAAGAGCCATGATGAAAAACATCTTTTCCTCTTTATTTATTTCAGCATTTCGACACTCCAATAATTACTAAATTAGGCCTTAGCCAGTAGACATATACATTTTAGTGATATAAATGATATTGAAGTAAACGTTATAATACATTTCGAGACATCATGCCCTGTCCTCATGATGTCTCAAAATGAATTATATTGTTTATGCCAATATCATTTATCTCACTAAAACGTATATGTCTACTGGCTAAGGCCTAATTTAGTAATTATTGGAATGTCAAAATGTTGAAATAAATAAAGAGGAAAAGATGTTTTTCGTCATGGCTCTTCTCTTGAAACTTCAAGGGATGTTCTTTTTCATGCACCAGCTATTGTCAAAGTTGCTGAAAGCGGAATTTATTCAAGTTTCTCCATATGTCTGAAAATAAAAGGACTGTGACTAGTTCACATCTGTTATGTGGAATGCGATATACTCATCACCATGGTCTAGATGAAGTCTCAAGTACAATCTGCCTTTTCATGGTAAATATGTCAAAAGAAATGTTATGATTCCTATTCTGTGCTTACATTGAAAGGTAGCTGCCAGGATGTGGCTGGCAAAAGACATCTTTGAGTTAATTATCATCCCAAGATATTTATTTCTATCAAATATAGCAACTGGTGTGTTACTAAATTCTAATAATGGGTGATGGATTCCTTTCTGTGAAAAATGCTATGTCAACAGCTTGCCTAAGAGCATCAGGGTGGAAAGGCATATGCCACTGATGTTACCAATTCTGATGGTATCATGATCAGAATTCATATCTACTGAAGTCTAGTTTAGGTCAGAAACAATGCATGTGGCAGAGGAAGACCAAAGAAAAGATGGATAGAGAAAGATTTGAATCAGAAAGCATTAAGTGCCGCAGAGTTTGTGGACTAAAAGGCCTCTAATCCTTGTCACATTGATCATATACAAAGATAGCAACATTTGAAGGACAATAAACAAAAATACTGGAAAAGCAAATGCAGTACAATCCTGTTAACTCGGACCCTCAGGGGGACAGCAAATTCATCCGACTTAGTGAATGTCCAAGAAACCCGAGGTCTCAATAACGGTCCTCAAATCCAAGGGGGACAAGAAATCAGTATAACTAAGCGAATGTCCGAGTTACCCAGGGTCCAAGTTAACAGGATTCTACTGTATATCAAATACTGGTGATACATACAAGAGCTGGCCACCCATAGTTCTGACTGGAGTACCCAACAACATCTTTTCTTCTGCAAAGGACTAGATTTTCTTCAATAAAAAAGATCCTGTGACTTCCAGAATACAGCTTGATCCATTCTTTATGTAGCTGATACCGGGAGTCATAATGTACAAACAGCTAGAAGTTGATGAGAAGGATTTATGTTTATACATAAACAGATAGAAACTGGAAATTACTAATATTTTTGCAAAGAAATGGAATGAATCTGGCAGACACTATAACTTCTTTGATTGAACTGCTAATAGAGTTCTATAAGATTACAGTGAAAGTAATACTCAAATGTTGGAATACATATATTCAATGCCACATGGCCTATATGAGCTAATGTGTTAAAAATGTGAGGCAAATATGACTAATGGGGTCAGACGGCATGTACCTCAGCAATTGGGAACACATGCAAGAGAGCACAATCAAAAGTAATGAACAGTAGAAATATTATAATGCTGATATATATTCATTTTTACATGATGCTTTTAGGCAAAAAAGATCCATGGTTACAGCTACAGAGACTGCAAATCCTGTTTACAATGGAAAACAGTACCCTGGGTTAATTCAGATTCAACCTGATTAGAGTTAACCCATGAAAGAGTTTTGTAGTGTAAATGCAAACTAAGCCCTGAAATGAGAGGCACTCGATCAAGCACAAGCACCTCCACACTCACATCACAAATCTTACTGACTCAATCAATCAAGCTCCTCGAGTCAATCAATTGTTCACATTAAATATATACATTTCAGAGAAAATTTTTGCCTGAAACTTCCCTGTATGTCTATAAAAAATTGATAGGAGTCACATCGTGGGCAAAACTTGTTGAACAAACTTCCTATCATGGTACTAAAACAAGCACACCACTTGACATGTTTACTATATTTTAAAAAAAGTATAACCAAGTTGTCATGGGAGTCAATTTTGACTTCAAGGAGTAACATATGTTAAAATATCATTTTTTTGCCCCTAAAACAATGTTCTAAAGAGGGTACATCCCTCATCCCCCAGCCACTAAGTCACTGCTAAAACAGCTTAGGAACTTGATCAAGCTCCATAATGAATTCAGAAGCTTGATCCATCAATTACCTAACATTTGTTCATTTCAAGGCCTGATGCAAACCTACCTGGGTTGAACCCGGGTAAAGTTATCCCACCTCCATAAGTGCATTGAGTTCACCTGGGTTCCACACTGGTAGGTTTCCATTTACACTACAAAACTTGACAAAAACACTACACAGGTTAACTCTACTCAGGTTGAACCCAGGTTCACTCTGGTTAACTTTTTCTTATAGTGTAAACAGGAATGTAGATATCATTCAAAGTGTGCAAATCTATTTTTACAATTTTCATACTTTGGCAACATGGAATGAAAGCACACCTCAAAACAGGCATGGGTTGATAATGTTAGATGAATATTGTCAAAGTGGGCAGAAATACGACCATTTGAAGAAAGAAAACTTGTCATACTGTATATTTTCTTGGTTCTAAACATTCAGGACCAAAGACAAAATACAGTGATTTGATAGGAACCATATCTGCATTCAATTGCCTATATCTTGATCATTATTTGTCAGAAAAAGCTGAAATTTGTCAATAGTGGATATTGCAAAGTGCTTTTCAGAAATTAAAGCCTAAATCAAAGTAGTCTAAAAATCCAATTTTTGTGACATCAAACTAATGAATGCTAAAATCAATATCACAAAATTAACACTGTACCCAAACTAATGGATCAATACTTAACATAATGGAATCCAAAAGGACGATAATTACTGTATGCCAAACATTAAATGTAAGAAGATATACACTTTGGTCACCAACTTTTCTGCTCTGAATCCAACAACATGATATATTAACAAACCAATTGCTTGCATTGTAGTAAAAGCTTCATTTTTTTCACTTCATTTAAAGTAACATAAAAATTCACCTAACCCTCCTACTTCTACTGCTGCTTTGTTTTTGTAATGAATAATTAATTTGCTTTATTTTGAATTTGGTGGTCAACATCCAATTTGAACAGATTCCATTATGAAACAACAAAATCCAAATGAGGCCGATTGGATCAGACTCAGATCGGATTTGCACACTTCTAATCCTGAGTACAGAGTTTCTTGTTGCTGAAGCAAGGCAAATGTCTCATTTAGGTTAAAATAGGATAAAGATAAAACAGAGCTATACATAACTACTACACTAGTGTTGCAGTTGTGACAACAAAGTCCCTATTTAGCATGTGCAATTGCACAGTTGGCAGTGATGTTGGGACATGAGGTCTTTGGCTCATGCTGGAGATTTCTGTTGCGTGGATACTTGCTCATGTGACTGCACAGGTCGCTGGGAATGAACTAATATCTATTCAAAGTGAGCATAAGTAATTCATGCAATACTTGATGATTCATGCTCCACCAAAATTGAGGTGATTGTGATTTCAGAAAAATTGAACTGACTGAGTAAACAATAAGTTCAATAAGTGAAAATCATGCAAGCAATCAAAAATAGAGCATTTTGGCATGACGTCAAACAACATGTTGTCGATGAAAACTAGATTCACAGGGTGAAAACAGACATTGATTCCAATAGTATATCATGCATCATGCTTCATTTCGGAAATAAGTTTCTCAGCAATTGGCATAAGAATGTAATAGAATACTTTGGCAAACTGTCATTAGTAGCATTGGAAAGAAACATGGACGAACTGCATACTGCCAGCCTTACAAAATACCTTCAATTGCCATAATGATTATGATCTGATGATCTTTTGTTATGGCCTAATGTGGAGTGTTCTGCCAATAACTACTAATATAGCTATAAAAATAGGTTATATAGCAGTGGCTGCATACACAAAAATCACAGTGCTAGGATAGTGAATTGCTCAAAGCATTTTGGGACCGAAATTGATTGGGCTTAAGGAGAGAGCAAAGTATTATATGCTATAATCACATTTGTGGACATAAAACAACAACCTTACAAGCTTGCCTAGGTAAGTTTTATTTCATTCTCCAAGCAGTCTAAATTAGGTGGAGGATGGCTATATGCTTAAAGGATGGCTAGTTTTTCTTTTGAGTCCCAGAACCACATATAGACAATATAGTATGCAGTTGTCAATTTTTGTAGAAAACTAACACAGACCTAGGAACTGGGGGGGG
>OLMO02000297.1:6967057-6985735 GCA_900291935.2 Cassiopea xamachana
GGGGGGGGTACAGAGGGCATTGGATCTCATTTTTTACAAGTCTTATATAATTTGCCCCATTGCAGCTTAAAGAATTGCTATACTTGCTTATGAGAGTGCACTTTGAAGATGTGTGCCCTCTCCCCACTTTTCATAGTGCATCTTATATCACTGATGACTAAAACCAACAAATGTGAAAGCCCAATTCCATTCTTTTAAGAAAATTTAAGAAAACTTTTGTACAAATCTAAGGAATTCTACATGAAGAACATAGGTTATAGGATCAACATAGGTTATAGGATCAACAATTCTTATGCTGTTTACAATCATTTGTCTACCACTGGTCACTCTGTATCCCCTGAGGGCTTTAGTATTATTAGTAGCACCAGTGACAGCATTGATCTCCTAATTCATGAGAGTTTATTATCTTAAGAGACTGTCCAGCCCTTAATTCCCAAGCATCCTCTATCCAACTTGTACTGTTCTAATTCACTCATTTACCATTGAATTTGACCATGGATTTCATGGTCTACCTTTCCCATTGTTTTGGCTCATTGATTTACCCTCTAGTTTGCTATCCCTAGGTTCCCCATGTTTATTTTGTTTTTCATTTACTTTGTATAAATGTTGATTTTGTGGTAGTTTATTACACTGATGATGGATCCCAGGAATTAGGGTCCGAAATGTCTGGACTTGCCACATATTATGGGAATGTCGTAATTATTCTGGAAATGTCGTAATTATAAAAGTTAATAATGCAACTATGTCTCTTATTCTCATTGTCTTTATTCTGCAATTCATTGGCTTTCTTCAAGACCTAGGCCTGCTTCTACAGTATTTCATATTTTCCTGTTCTCATCAGGAAAAGAAGAAAAAGCTGACACCATTCTATATCTTACTGCGACTTGCACAACTCAGTGAAACACACCCTATTGGCATTTTCAAGACCAACTAAGCATACATCTTGTCTTCCTCTTATACTCTCTCACCTACTGAGCAGCTTGTTTTCACCCAGTAGCAACTGCTATACGACATTTTCAAGTGATATTGAAATATTCTATAACACTCTTTTCTCTGAGACTAGCTTATTCGCAGTTCATTGATATAATATGTTGAAGCTATATTGAACACGGTGGTTGGAAATCTCTAGAGATGAGTCATGTACATGCTTCAGAGTACCAATCCCAGAAATTGTTGTTTCTTATATGTCAGGAGTAAACATTTCAATTTGTATGCAGATGATTGTAATTCTAGATGCATATGAAGATATAAATTCAAAAATCCTGCTTTTGAGACTTCTTACCTTCCTAATCAGTCTATAACTACTTCCTATAAACCACTTTCTTACAAAACAATAGTATTTGTTTGAAGGCAGAACAACGACTTTCCTGTGATTATCGTATGGACAGCCTGTGATCTTACTGTTTTGCATATCATTAACCCTCCCCTTTCTGTTTTGCATATCATTACGGTTGACTACGTGCGCTAGCACACAACTGCAGACAAGGAAAGACCAATCACACCTCTATGGCAAATACCCAGACACTTTACCACCCCTGACAGAAATTATGACATAACCTTTGAACAAAAGTCTTCTTCTTGACAAGGATCCGTTTTCCTTCAGCCGCGTACGGCGTATCAAATTATCTTCCTCTTGCGGCGAAAGGCGCGAGTAGTCGTCGTCATTTGAAGCAACCGGCACAAAGCAAACAAGGCCGTTCGATCTGTACAAGCGACATACTCTTTCAATGCAACTAAGTTCGTAGTAAAGCTTGCAATTGCACTGGTATGTGCACTGTATGAGGTCAATCATAGCAACTACTTCAATACCCCCTAATATCGGCCCAAAATGGATGACAAGAAAAAACCCGCCATTCCGAAAACAGTAAAAGGTGAACTGAAAAAATAGCGCTATACATAAACCACACAAACCTTCACTTTTTTTGATACGACAGAATCATCCTGCGTGTCTATTCCGTCAACATTAGCAGCAAGAACCGTTCCGGTAACCCAACTCAACTCATTCCAATTTTGTAATAGGCCAGAGTGATGCCCTCGCTTTCTAGTCCCAGTTCGTCCATCTCCTTGAATAAAAGCAAATCTTTTCCCAACCAATTCTCTTCTTACTGGAAACATGACTGCTGTAGCATTCTTTACATTTCATGCCACCAATGAATAACTTGCAGCATTGCTTTGGACTAACTCAACAAAACTTATACAGACTTTTGCTATTGACTCGAGAGGGAAGATCCTTTCCAATAATTTATGATAAATATGCGCAAAGTTCCTTCGCAACTTTACTCCGCAGCTATTTGATAAAGACTACCGTAAAGGCTCAAGTAAGCCCCCGGGGGCTTATTCATTAGAAATTATTTTGTTGGATAGGGGTTTGTTCGAGGGGGCTAAATAGAAGGGAGGGCTTAGTAAATCTACAAGTCCCGAGGGCTACCATACGGTGACGAAAAGTGAAATTTCATTTCATTTTTTCATTTCATTTTCATTTTATCAATATTTATACACACGAGTACCTTTCAGCTAGGAAAATTAACACTAATAACAATATAATTTTAGAAAGAAAACAAAATAATTTTAAGAATTGCTGCTCTACCAAGGGGTCGTGTTTGGGTCCTGTAGGTTCAAAAGATACTCTCTAAAACCTGTTTTAAAACGAGCGACTGATTCTCGTTCTCGAATGTTGTCAGGGATATCATTCCAGTTTTTGACACCAGAGAAGTAGAAAATTCGCTTTGCATATTCTAACCTAACTTTAGGAAATTGCAGATCTCCATGATTTCTGGTTCTATAATCTGTGATCATGGATCTTTCAGTGAACTTATGGCGAAGATTTTCATGCAAAATTTTATATGTCATGACTCCTTTGTCAAAGGAGAGCAAAGACTTTACATTGAGCCATTCACAATTCCAACCGTCCTTATACTTGGCATCCACAATTAGCTTCTTTGCCCTTGTCTGTAGTCGCTGCAGTTGGGACAGCTTGGTGTTGGGAAGAGAACTCCAAACAATGTCACCATAGCGAAGATGGCTTTCAAAGAGAGCTTTGTAGACTTGGTCAAGTTTCTTTTGCGGAAGAATATTTTTTAGCTTTCTCAGGGAACTCAAGCCCCCTTTTAGTTTGTTTTTGATAGTTTTGTACTGCTCTTTCCAATTAAGGCTTTCGTCGATGTTGATCCCTAAATATTTTGTCTTGTCGACTCTTTTGATAACTTCATTATTGAGGACGAAGTCAGACAAATCATCATCTACCCTATTCAGTTGTTGCCTATGGCCTATAACCATATATTCACTTTTGCTGGCATTCAAACTAAGTTTGTTAGTCCTCATCCAATTCGATATATTTTCCAGCTCGTTTTTCAAATCTGTTAGAAGTTCTTTAAGGTTATCTGACGCGATATTCACACATGTATCATCGGCATACATATTTGGGTTCGTGCTTTTCAGACAGTTCTCAAAATCATTAATGTATAGTATGAAAAGCAAGAGTCCCAAACACGAGCCCTGCGGAATACCACACTTAATGCTGCTTTTGCTGGAACTAGACCCATCAAAATAACAGAACTGCTCCCTATTGGTCAGATAAGAAGTGAACTAGCTGAGAGAAGTACCCTCGGCGCCATACTCTCGTAGCTTCGACAATAGGATTGTATGGTCTACAGTATCGAATGCTTTTTTCAGATCATGGAATATACTCAAGTTTATTTTCCCCTCATCGGAGTTCTTGAACCATGGGTCTATGACATTCAATAGACATGTCAGTGTGCTATGCAATTTTTGAAGTGCAAACTGGTTCAAACAAAGTTTGTTCTGCTCTTTTAGATACTCCATTAATTGGTCGTGTGCAATCTTTTCTAATATCCTCGACACAACTGATAACACTGAGATAGGCCGGAAATTGTTTACATCAGTTTTAGCGCCCGCCTTATAAATTGGTGTTACTCTGGCTAATTTCCAGGTCTGGGGGAAAAAACCCTGATAAAATAAAGGATATCGAATATTCTGCATAAGGACCCAGAGGCGAACACGAGCTTGAAATTTGGTAGAAAATTAAGAACAATTTACGAACAAGGTTGAGCCTGAAGCCTTGTCTGAAAATATACTTTTGTAAAAGGGTGCAGAAGCTTTCCGCTAACAAATGAACATGAAAAGTCCGCTCTTTGTCAACCTGAGGAGAATTGACAGTCTTGACACTTTTTGTCTCTGATTTTCGTAAATTAGTTGCTCCTAGGGAACCTAGTTACTGTGCGCACGTTGTCTATTTGTAATTATAAATAGTCTGTTGATACTACAAAACTTTACCACAGCACGAAAAAGCGGCAACATTCTTTTGACAAACTTAAAAGCTTGTTTCGTCCGACACTCATCAGAGCATGAAAACGCGGGATAGTGACCTAAAGGTTAACCGAAATATATATCCAGATGCGGTTAATGTGATAGGATGCGTCTAAGTGGCCCCAATTGTGACTGATTTGGACCTATACACCATTGTCTACGTGAAGAGTCCCAATGAGAAAACAAACTCTTTTTGTCTACACAAGATTGGGCTTTGAGTCTTGATGTCAACAGATTCCAAAACACTTAAATGACAAGTGGGTCTTGCTTGCCCACTGATCCGAAAATTGTCGTCTGTATATGTTTTGACGCATTCTGGATTTGCAATAAAGTGTTGTCCTATGGCGGACTCACAATTTTATTTTAGACTTGTCTAAAATTAGACAAGGCCTTGGTTAGCAAGGGCACTATAATGTGTATTTTTGCTTAAGTGGTGAATGCTAATAGATTTCAAACAGCTCCTTTGAGTTATCAAATTTGTTGGTCTTTCAAAATTCGAAGCAATTGCGTACTGTTCAGTTCACATTTTTGACAAGGTCATTTTCTATTACTTCCACTGTGATGCGTACATCCTGTTGCCCGATAAAACAATATTCCATACGGGATGTTTACTAGGCAACCTGTTTTGCCGTATTTATGCTCAGGGGTTCCAGGAGCCACACCCAGCTATATCCAATAATTTATAGAAACTTATGATAGAAGACCCAGTTGAAGAAGTCACGCTACGCCACTGATCTTGGCAAAATATTTCCTATGTGAAATACGTAAGTGACTATATGGATTTTGTAATACTAGTTATTTGGGGGAAAATTGCATGGCAAAAGTTATGTAGAAGCTGCAACAGACACTAGAAGTAGCTGCACAATAGTACATTCTAACAATCATGTCTATAATGCCAGGGGGAATAATTTACAATAAATTATATACTTTCCTTACAGCAAACAACATAATTTACCCTTTACAATTTGGATTTCAAGAGGATGGTGCTATAGATCATGCTCTCATAGTGTGATATATTAATGTATATTAGGATATACATTCACGCACGCGCGGACCTAGATAGCATGCGATAGATAAGTGTTTCAGGATATAGGCCTATGGACCCTTTAGTTGAGACTGAGATATAGCACATATTTATGACTGAAATGATAAGATTGATTCTTGATAATCAACGAATTGGATGTGGAGTTTTTATTGATCTCTAAATAGCTTTTGACACAGTTAATCATGATATTCTGATTACAAAGCTGAAGCATTATGGGGTGAGAGGTAATGCCCTGCAATGGTTTAAATCATATTTATATGATAGGGATCAATATGTTTCAGTAAATGGGACTAACTCCACTCCTCTTGGAGTCACATCTGGGGCGCCTCAAGGATCTGTACTTGGTCCATTACTGTTTCTACTATTTATTAATGATATGCCAAACGATACTAGCATTTACTATGAATCAGAAACTTTAAATGAAATGATTAAACAAGTGAATAAAGAGCTCAAACTGGTTAATTAATGACTGGATACCAACAAACTGCTCCTAAATAAAGATAAGACAAATTATGTTATATTTCACACTTCTCAAGTTAAAACCCTCCCAGATGTAAGAATCAAAATTGGCAATAAAGTGATAAACAGAGCTAAATATATCAAACTTTTAGGCATCTTGCTGGACGAACATTTAAATTGGAAATATCATATAACTGAACTATTAAAAAACTATTAGGAACTTGCGGCGTGCTTTACAAAATTAGAAAGTTTCTACCAACTAATCTTTTGATAAATGATTATAACTCTCTGTTTATGTCTTTTCCACAATATGGCATAGTAGTTTGGGGGCTAACATTTGCCTCATATTGATTGCATTGCCAAACTTAAAAGAAAGCTGAAAGCTGTCAGACTATCTCATCAGTCCTATTTTTCTCATTCTCTTCCCATACTCAAAGAACTAAGGCTACTTTGTGCTTCTGACATAATCTAACTAAAGTTGTTCATATTTGTTCCTAAACTGTAGATAATAATATCTCATCTTGTTTCCAGGAATTTTTTAATTACAACTCATCTGTTCATGGTTATAACATAAGGCAATCACAACGAGGGGATATATTCATGGTCCTAACAAATAGTTCTTTATATGGATGAAAATCGAAGATATCTTGGTGCTAAGTCCTGGAATGAACAACCAATAGAGATCCGTAAATTTTTTTCCAAAAAACTATTTAAAGGAAAGCTTAAAGCATACTTAATAGATTCGATGCAATAGGTTAGGGTAGATAGCTTGACACGTCAAACAATCAAAATTTATAGTATTCCTTTTATTTTTTATCAATATTCATTTTATAAATATATCTTCATAGGGCGTGTTCCCTTCCCATTAGTTTACCTACTTAGGGAACTCCTCCTTAGAAATTCATGACACCTAATTTAATAGTTGACTTTGCTTTAATAAACATCGATACATAATACATTATCCCCCTTTGATGATCCCTCAATTCCTACGCTGACATCCATTAAAATTTTACCCCTTAATGGCAAGGTATAAACTAATATTCTCTTAGTTGCATTGTTTTCCTTTGTTTGCTATATTAAATTTGATACTGTTGTTGTTGTTAATGTTATGAATTAAAATTATTTCAAATTAAATCAAAGGGAGGATGACATAGATCACTATCATCGGTTACAGCACTCGCATAAAGGCATCAAAATTACATCTCTTAATATAAACGGACCATTCACACTAGTGGTCTGGTATAGACCAGTGACCCCGTCAGCTCTTTTGACTTACTTGAGGAGGTTCTCTCTTTCCTTGATAGGGAAGAAAAAGGAATCATTCTTACTGGATATACTAATTGTGATTATTCGGACAGGGCTATTGATAGTGACTACAATTCCATGCATCTTTCAAATGTTTATGATCTATTTTCTCTCAATCAATTAATTCAGGGGCCAACTCGGGAAAATCGGGGGAGCAGAACTATTATTGATCATATTGCCACTAACTTTGAGCGTAGTATTGGTCACCATGGAGTCATAAGGGTCTCTATGAGTGGCCATTACTTGGTATACTGCATACGTAAATTAAATGGATCCTTGAAACGTGATAATTAAATCATAACAACTATAGCGATGAAAAGGTTCTCAGAAACAGATTATATAGATGATGTTGCTAAGGCTCCCTGGGGACAGGTTGTGCAATCATCCAAAGATATTAACGAGCAAGTCATCAAATGGTCGTCCTTATTCTCTTCACTAATTGACAAGCATGCACCATACCGAGAAATTAGAGTGTTCTGCCCCTGGATCTCAACTGATCTTAACAATCCTATCCGAAGGAGAGGCCAGCTAAAGCAAACAGCTGTTAGGACGTATAGAAATGTCAGAAATCAGGTGGCTACCCTAAATAGACAGCTTAAGAAACAATATTTTGCTCAACAAATTACCAACGAGGAAGGCAATATAAAAGCTACTTGGAAGATAATAAACCAACTCGTAAATAAAAGGTCAATATCAACTAGCATTAATAATTTGAATGTTGATGGAAGGGAGATTCTCAAAAAGGACGCCATTGCTAACTCCAAAACAAATTCTTTTGTTCAATTGGTAATGACCTAGAAAATTAAATCCCTTATACCCCTAACCCCCTACTCAACAACGAATACACTGTCAAAGCTCATGATCGGACCTTCAGATTCAGTGAAATTTCTGCGCATGGTGTAACACAGGCCATGAATCAGATGAAAACTACTAAAAGTGTTGGTAATGATAAAATATCTTCTTAGTTTTTAAGCTTCCTAGTCCTCATGTTTCTAAGTCCATTGCATAGCTTCTGAACATCTCAACTAGAAACAGTATATTTCCAGAGTCATAGAAAGCTGCTAGAACTCCTAGTAACTCCTAACTTCAAAGAAGACGACAAAAGTTAACGATCTAATTACAGACCAATTTCAGTTTTACATGTTCTAGCAAGACTTTTGAAAAACTGATTTTTAATCAGCTATACAAATATTTAGATGACAACAATCTTTTACCAAAAGAACAATCTGCATTCAGAGCACTCCATTCTACGGTATCTTACCTAGTAAAAAGCATTGATGATTCTGCGCTTGATAATATTGAGATGGTTTGTGCCACGTTTATCGATCTTAGAAAGGCATTTGATACTGTAGATCATTCGCTTCTTTGTGGAAACTTGAGAGGTATGGGGTCCAAAATGATGAACTGCGTTGGTTTGTGTCTTGCAAGTAGAAAGCAATTTTGTAGAGTTAATGGGACAGACTCCCAGGTAAGTGCAGTTAACATTGGAGTACCTCAGGGGTCGTGTTGTTGTCCTCTCTTATTCCTTGTCTATATCAGTGGCCTTCCTAAAACCTTAGAAAACTCTACTGTTACCATGTTTGCCGATCATACTGGTCTTTACTTTCGTGGTGCTAGTTTAGCTCAGCTGAATGAGACCATTAACAAGGATCTTGAGAGCTTTGACCATTGGCTTAAAGGGAACAAGCTTCTATGTAGTTAAAACTGCTTCCATGAATATCTTATCTCGTCAAAACCATCAGAAGATGTTAGGCGAATTAGATTTGAAAATTCGTGACACAGATATGCAAAAAAGAAACAAAATATCTTGGTCTTCAGATTAATAGGCATCTAACTTGGAAAAAGCACATGGATACAATCTCGAGGAAGGTCTCCCGTGCCTTACTAGTGTTGAAGCATGCCAAACAATTTTACCAGACTATCTTGAAGAACTTGTATATAAGCATAATAGAGCCACATTTAGATATTGCTCATCTGTTTGGGGGCTTTTTAGTACAACATACATGAACAGACTCCAAAAACTTCATAATAGAGCAGTTAGAATGATACACAACAGTATATTCGATACCCCTGCCAAACCACTACTAGCAAACCGTGGTCTAAAATCCATTAGCGAACTTTAAGAAAATGAGTTAAAACCAATAAATTATAAGTCCCTCAATGACCTCGCTCGAAAATACCTTAGACAACTTCTAATTCGAAATTCTCAATAATCATGTCGAGCCCTAAGAAACACTGATACAGATTTGAAGTTGCCACTGAAAAAACTAATAATGGGCAAAAAGGATTCTCTTTCAGAGAGGGAAAATCGTGGAATGGTCTCTAAGCTGGTGCTAAACATACTCCATCTCTGGCATCTTTTATGTGATCTTTGTAAATAGATGCTTTATATACCTAGTTTTATACATTTATAAATGCAGACTTTTAAAATATGTAATTTTTTCTCTCTTACGTTTTTTCGCAAGTTTTTAGCTTTTATTTTGTAAATAGACGACCCCTCGCAAGCCAGCTTAGCTGAATAAGCCACGGTCTATAACAAATTGAACTGATGATGATTATGATGAGGTTGATAGATTTCGAGAAAGCTTCATACCAGAAGCACCAGTTGAGCTTGAAAATATGATTGACACTAGCGCTCAATTCTGACGGGAGCACTAGTGGGATTTGAAAAAAGACTATCATCCAATGAAAACGAAAGCATCACTAGTGCTCATTTATAGCGTGAGTACTAGTGAGCACTAGTGGATGAACAGGAGATTGTCTAACACTAACATTTAGCGGAAGAGCGGCTTTCGCACAGTGTCAAGAGGCATGCAGAAGCACCAGTTTGATATGGACACACAGGCTGCCCTGCAAGAATGAGTTCTGCATTATCAAACTGGGTAGATCATGGTATCTGAGTAGGCACCGTGGAAGCAATGGGGCCTTAGGTATGGGGGAAAGTCGAGCACTTATTTCCTTTACTTGATAATCAAGACAAGGCACCAAGCCCGTAGCCAGGTCTGTGTTTCAGGGGTGGCAAAATTGTACTCGAGGAATCATGTGGTACAAAATCTGAGAGCTTATTTAATACTCTATGTTATCACAATCAAATGGATAATGTGCGTGCAGGAAAAGATTGAACTTTCTAGTGTGTCACAAAGACCAAGGTTGAGCTAAACCAAAATTTCAGGAGATCTCTCCTTATCTGCAAATATAAAGTAACAATAAAAAGTGCAAAAAATTTCCCAGGGGTAACAAAAAGCTGGCACCTTGTGGTCCATGGGTGGCAGTTGCCATTCCATGCCACCCCATGCCAACCCCATGGCTACGGGCCTGCTGTAGACACTAGACAGTACTGTACGCAAATTTTGCATCATTGCAGTTGAAATATTGTTATGCTAAACTTTGTAAGCCATAAACCGAGACATGCATAAAGGAACGTAACTTTGTACAATTCTTGGAGGTGCCAGAGGCTTTGCACTGCGATAATGAGATCTATAACCAGCGAGTTGGCCAAAGCATTTTCTGTGACCGTTTTTTCAGTAACAGTAGTTGGTAAAATGGTGAAAATACGCCCAATCGGTAGACCTGGGTCCAGTAGGTTGCCCTACAAAAATACACTGTACTGCCATTTTTGCCCTGCAAAATGACAAATTTTAATGGTAGGGGTGACCCCCCTTAAGTTTCGTCCCAGCATGCATAGTTTAGGGAAGGAACTTATTGAGGGAAACAAATTTCAGTGAATAATCTGATAGCCAGAAGCTTCATACAACAAGCATAGGTAGTATTGTATATGGAAGTATGGCAATGTTTACCATAAGAATCAGGTCATTATGCTATAGATATAGACAGAAAACTCCATCTAGAATGTTGGAAAACGCCCTTGTGCAGAATGGAATGTAGCAGTTTTCATAATTGATCTTCATGCTAAAGTGGGGAAACTGCGTCCTTTGCCTACTTTTATCAAAATTTGAAGATTTCAAAAGAAAAAGGAAAATGGTAAACCGACTTTTCTCTTTGTTTCTGCATTCATTTATACCGATGATAGAAACAAAAGAATCTCCTACCATTTCATCGAAGAAAAGGCATTTATTACCCCCAATATCTGGCATGGGCTATATTAAATGCACTAAGATTTGTCGGACAAGAAAATCAGGATATCTGCATGCCACATATCTGTGCTGTGATGCTCTTAGGTTGTAGATTGCATTGAAGTGAACAGAAAAATGATTAAAAAGTACAGTGTATAGTACGTCTATATCCAACTCCAGTGGATTAGTGGGGGAGCATTGCTCGCTTCCTGCCCCCTAGTGTCTAAGGGCCTGTGGTGTGATGAACGAAGGACAAATTCATAAATAGAGAAGACAGAGATAAACAACGGTGGAAATGGGGATCTGGGGGCTTGCCCCCAGAAAAGTTTCTAAATTTCTGCTCTCGTGAGAAGTGAAGTGGGGATACCCATCCTAGTCCACCCGGCGGTACTGCCGTTGATTGTAAGCTAATAGAATATAAATCATGCACCCCTTTTCTATATTTTATTGCTTCCACACAAATTTTTTTCTCATCATTGCTACTGTATGTTAATTCGTTTCCAGCTACGTACCTGACGCCCCAATAAATTTTCATGCTGCTTTGGCGCCCCCTAATAAGCTCTCCTCTGATGGGGCACGTGCCCCCGGTCCTCCTCTCTCCGGCCAGCACGCCACTGTCATAAAGACAATTGTTCGTTTCAATTTTTAGCACAAATGAGTAGGAAAAATAGCTGAATTTTTTGTTTTTGTTGATTTGATCTGCATTATGCTGAGCCCAGATAGCTACCATTGGGTATTTTCGAGTATGAAGGTATAATTGTGAAAAAGCAGGTTGGATTGGGGGCTTATTTGAAGGGGGCTCAATAGAGTCTTTGCGGAAGTGCAATCCACAATACACAAGCTTATCTAATTATATTAGAAATTAGAATCCATACGTTTTTAAAATGAAATACGAGGTTTTTCCTGAGTTGGAAAAATTATGAGACCGTTTCTGCTATGCTATCAAACTGTTCAACCTTTATTTCATATGTTTACACTGCAACTACTGTGCCGCTTAGCTCCTTTCCAGAAGCATAAATTTTAATGCAAAATTGTCAACATCATCATCCTATTCCAAGGGGGTGCTCTCCTCTTTGTTACCTGAGCCGTGGTGGGGCAAGGAGGAGCCAACAGGAGCAAAAGGGCACATACTAGCATATAGCACCTTTTTCAGACACAACGCACACCTTTGGGACATTTTCGTTCCATCCTTTAGCAGGGGCTATATTTCTCACAATCATACATATATCTCACTCTGTCGGCTATATTTCAGGAGCGTCAAAACCGAGGGGCCGAGGGGCCGAGGGGCACCAGGCCTCTATTTTTTCTGTATGAAATAGTATTTTTCACTTTTCCTGCACCTTTTTCAAGAGATGGTGCCGTCAAGGCCATTTTTTATTTGCTCATATTCCAAAAGCTTCGAAAATTAAGCTTTAGCCAACAAAGAAGCAGAATTCCGTGATTATCCCCGACCTTAGTCACCAGGCCCTTCCACTTTGAAAGTCGTTTCAACGCCCCTGCATTTCTGGTACTTTTTGCGTAAGTCTAGAGTCAAGATGCAATGCCATAACAATGTTTCAGAAAAGTGGGAGGATACATACATAGACAAACAGCATTAGATTATGAGCTCAGCCTCAATGCAAATGCAATAAAAGAAGAATTTCAAGAAAATCTCTTTTACACAACAAAAGAGCTATGACTCCCACACCCCCTAAATGTTCGTAACAGTTCGTAACAAATATGACCATACCTCCATCCCTCAGGTGGTACAGAATTTGTGAATGGCCGGCTACATGGCAAGATAGCTGTGTGTTTTAGCAAATTTGCCTCGGCTAAGGTTGCTAATAGATATTTTCTCAGAATGATTGTAAAGGTTTTGATTAGCCCACTGGATCGATAGATAGGCTCCTGCGCACAATAAACGAGCCTCCAATGAATTCGCACATTGAGTGGACCCTCATTCATCAGAATTATTCGGCCCTATTTTTGGATTCATAATACACCCTGAACAGTAGCACTCTACTGAAAGAAATCCAGTGATTTTAGATGTGATTTTGGCAGGGGAGCTTTGATACACGTGACAGACAGAAAGCGACGTTAGCTAAGGCTGAAACTAATAGCTATGAGATTGCAATGAGCATTGACTAACAAGGAAACGAATTTCTTACTATTTCTATTCAACTTCGCCATATTACCATGGTTTGAAAGTAATTGTCTTTGCTACTAAATACAATGCTTATTAGAATGCAGTATGTAAGAGCATTAAAGCCCAAGTTAATGGACATTTTAGCTTAAGAATAAATATAAGGCTCATACCTTATCAAGCCTTAAAATTTCTATACTTCACTCTTCTTTTAGATTATAACTTGTACTGTCTCTTCAGGCTATATATTACTTCCTACTTCAATTACTAAGTCTTGCGAGTGAAAAGCTCCTTGAAAATCAGCTACGACTAGCTTAGGGTGGAGTGATTGTCTTGGAGAGGCAAAGATTGCCTTTACTATCACAATGGAAGGGAGCAAAAATCTTATTTGAGTATGTAATCCTGAGGTTAGAGTCCAGAAAAACGTCACAGCTCCACAGCTGTGAGCCGGAGGAAGTTTTCTTAAGTATATGCCAGTTTGAGGAAGGCCCGGTAATGTACACAAAAATCTAGGTTGAGGAAATTCTGATGCTTGCAAATGAGGTGATTTGACACGAGGAAAATGGAAGGACAGTATGGGGCAATTCAAATCGAGGCTCTGTAATGAGGAAGGTTTACGAAAAGAAGTTACTGCCCGAGGAAGGTTTGACTTCTTCCTGGCTTCTGTCTGAGGTCAATAATGCTTTTGGGAGCAAATCAGGCCACTTTTTCATTTGGGAACAGTGCTCACTGCATTTACGAGACAGTACAATAGATCATAAAATTATTGCTTTGTTCTGTTATACTTTCTTGTTTCCACGATAAAGTTGCACATTTCCCAAGGTGTGATTCGTCCTTTGGATTTCATTAGCTAGTCTTGTAAAAAGTAATCTATAAACGTAGAGTAGGAGGGAGGGACACACAAGGACACGCCTCATTTCTTTCAAATACGAGCATGGCTTGTCAACTGAATATCCTTCCAAAAGTTGAAATACTGTGTTATTGACCAACAACTTTAGGGAACAGGCATAAAGTATCTGCTATATGGGGGATGGGGAAATTGTCTAAAAATGTACCAAAATGATCTATGTCCAACCTAGAGCCCTGTTTAATTTCTTATTACCCAATGACGAAACTAGGATATTTTTCACGACCCCATACAACATATTAATTTTCTGACGTGATTTTAATTGAAGCAGTAGTGGCATCATTTTAAATATTACCCACCAGGATGGATACTATGTAGGCTTGAATAAAATCAGCCTTTACCTTTTTCTTCATACATGGTTTACGTTACAAATCATATTCTGCATACTTTCCAACACTTTGTATTCTTTTCTTTTTATTTCCATCTTCCTTTTTTCTTTATATAAGAAAAATCATTGAAACTATGTTGTACATCATCATCAGGGATAAATGAATTTGCAACATCTTGCTTTAAGGAGAGAAGGAACTGAGTTGTTGTTTGCAGGTTACAACTCAGGATGATACTACTGTAGTCAGGGGGATCCATAGAACTGGGGGGTTATGCCTCCTAAACGGTGACATTTCCTATAGCAAACAATAATGTTAAGAAACTTCTCACATGACGAAGGCAATGAAGGCTACCCAAAAAGTCCAGCTCTGTATCTGCCCTGACTGTAGACTGTCTGTGGCTTCTGTTCATATCTGCTGGAGTGCTAATTGCTGGTACTATTTACAAATTATCTATCCATGCTTTAGAGTTATGAAATTCAATTTTGAGAAGGGTCTGAGATTGTTCATAGTCCCAAAAAGACATGGTAGAGCTTTTCATGGCCCATCAAAATATCGTCCACTCTCATATAGCAGATACTTTGCTACCACTCCCTTAGTTGTAAGAATTTATCTGAACTGCATCTTTCACAATAATAGACTCCGTACAACTTGACCCTTTATGACTCGAATTATTGAATGCAATCTTTCTTTAAAAGAATAAATTTATGAGAATACTGAGGCTCAGAATTAAGCTTTTTATACACTACACAAACTAACCTGGGTTCAACCAAGGTTAGTTTAATTGTGGGCGAGCTCAGGTTGTGTCCAAGCTGAAGTTAACCAATTTACAGTAAGGACCAGGGGCGTCGAAAACGGGGGGCCGAGGAGTCACTTGCTCCTCCCCACTTTTTTCATGATATAGCAAATTTCATTAGCTTTACCCACTGATCTCCTATGCGTATCCTGAAATTAGTTACCAGGCCCCTTTACTTTGAAAGTCGTTTTGATGCCCCTGTGGACAGAAACTTGGGGCGAACCAAGGTTGGGACAATTTCCGCACGTACAGTAGGTCTCTAGTTCAATTAGTCTTCTAAAAATCACAATCATGACATCGTCTGCAAAAAAGTACTTGTAAGGAAGAAATGATTGTTTAAAAAGAAATAAATGTGCTATCATGCCGCCGCTGAAATAAATAAATAATCATTTATACACAAGCAGATTTTACTTTCATAAAAGCACTCAAAAGCAACATTCAAATGACTAAAGCGCATGCCACAAGTGAAAAACTAACGTGGGTTCGTCCCACGGTTGTGTCCACAGTACATTCAATCATTCCTAACCTTGGGCGAACTCAGGTTGAACCCATCTCCGAAGCTGGGCTAAATTAACCTGGGGCAAACCTAGGTTTTTGGCGTCCACACTATGAAGATTTAACCTGTGTTAGTTGACATCTAGGATGAACCTAGGTTAGTTTGTGTAGTGTGGATATGGCTTTACTTGAAGTTGAAAATAATTGAAGAATAATTAAAGGCACATAAGCTTCATCACGACGACCAAGAATTCTTGTGTATTCGAGTTACAGTATTGTTTGTAAATTAACGTTTGCGCTGTTGATGCAATCAATATTCATTGTTTGGTTCCACTTTTGTTTAGAAATGTGATTAAATAAGGCATCAAAAAAAAACGTTTTGAATATATTCTTTTGTTTTCAGGGGGAAGCTACATCTTTGGTACATAAGACCTATTTATGAATAATCTTAGGCACAAAATCAGAAAATGTTAAGAGCATTGATGCTCAGCGAGAAGTTAGGTATTCTTTAAAGAAAAACATGTAGATCGAACAAATTTCTTGGAACAATGTTAAGCCAAGCAATATATAATAAAAAACCATGATACCAAAGATGGAGCAACAAAGCAAAAAGTCTTGCTAAAGTCCTGCTCGTTCCAATGCAATCAAGTGTACATTGTGTTTCTGCATGGGCCACGGCTGTCCCACGTGTTGCAGGTTCGATTCACATATCGATGCTTTACTTGAACAAAGCTTTTATACTTAACACAATTGAACTATTTACGACTGCAAACGATGCCTACGTACAACAACTAACAACTGAGTAGAAAATTATAGATACATAAAACAGATAAAAGAACTAGGATTGACTGTTGTCAATTAACGAAAGCAGTCAATGTCTCAATGAAATGCCACTTTATGGTGCCTCTCTGTTCTGCTCTTGCTGTTTAGCATTAGGGGTTCCCATCATGAACCCTACAAAAGCTGTAATCCGCAATATTTGACAATGAATACGTAGATTAAGTGGCAGTATCGAATACAATTACCTTCTCAAAGTTTGGAGACAAGTGAAACAAAGAAGAAAAATTGACAAAAAGGAGAAAATTGTGGTTGAATAAATGCATTTCATTATAAATTCTACAGTAATGCATGCACGTGTGTGTATAAAAATCTGCTAACGGTAGGAGACGTAAAAGCTGTCTCGCCAAACTATAAAAAATACCAGAGAAAGCTAGAAAATCTCACAGAAATTCAACTTTTGAACACTAGCTTATATGATGCTTGTAAGAATGAAGTAAAGAAAATCTAAATTTTAACAAAGTTACAAAGGATCAAAATTAACTGTTGGCAATGAAAGTAAAGCTATGTCACCATGCTTCCTTCATTTTCTAAAAGGATAATTTCCGAATGCTATGTAATAATTCAATCCCAAGGTTTTGATTCACTTTTTCGTTCTCGTTAGTCCTCCTTGCTAAACTTGTTTATTTCCATTTTGTCTATGTAAATTCTCCCTGTTTTATGCCCTTTACTGAGGGTGGATTGTAAAATGGGCACCAACACGCTTGGTGTCAATGTTGATTAGTTTCAACCTGGATTTATCTGATGATTAGTATCGGCAACGTGGACAAATAATGGCCTAATCGAAAGAATACTACTCTAAAATAATAGGTTTCTTTCTCGTCACTTTAGTCTTATATGTTCTGCAATAACCTTTTATAAAAAGCAGACGCTCTACAGGAACTTTGCAGTTTAATACTCTGCTCATCAACATGCCAGATTTATGCATGGTATGCGAAAATATAGTATTATTTTCACCGAAAAAAAATCGCAAGTAACCAAAAAGGTTAGAACTAGATGATTGAAAGAGAATTTCGAGTCTAAAGAAATCATAGCATGGAAATAATTCTTAATTCTAGAATTCTAATTATTGTTACTAACGGTTGCACATTTGATGACATTTCCAGATGTCCCAAGCAAAATTTTTCTCGTTTTTTGAGCCACATCCAATGCTTGCACACAATGATTTGCACCAGCAAGCTCACCAAGTAACTGCAACATTAATTATAAGACAATTCACTTTGAACGGGAATACACTACTTATCAAATCAATAAGTAAGCAAAAAAGTGATATTTAATGACTTCTATAAGGTACACTACAATAAATAGGATATTTCAAAGAAAGAGTGGGCTTGAACATAGATACCTCTCTCGATTTTCTGTCTATAACTTTCACATCATTGCTTCCACTCCCCCCAGCAACGATGGTGTTTTCGTCCAAAAATCTTGCACAGTATAAAAATTCTCCTTGATGATCTGATACAGGAAACGGAATATCTTCAATTAATCGCCCGCTTTTGTAGTCCCAAATCTATAAAGGAATCACACAAGCTTGCTGAAATTTGAGTTCAGATAGTAAGTTCAAAATCCATCACGCATAAACAAGGCACTTAATGAGCTTAGAGACGCAATTAGGAGACTCCATACAATGCTGGATGCTTCTGAAGAGAAATAGGAGGGTCTTCAAAGAGCAGCCTCTTGTGACTTTCAGCCGTGCGCTACAGTTAAAGGACAATTTAGTGAGGACAAGGCTTCCTAAGATGCAGACAGAAGTAATTAAGGGATACTTTAAATGTGAGAAGTTGCATTGTCAAGTTTGCAGCTTTGTTTCAGATAGAAGCAGGTATAGAAGTAATGTTTCTGGTAAGGAGCATTCTTTAAGCAGCATTTTCAACTAACATTCTTCAGGGGTAGTGTAGGTTGTAAGGTACGTGGCACACATGTATATACATATAAATATATATATATATATATATATATATATATATATATATATATATATATATAT
>OLMO02000297.1:6985835-7007329 GCA_900291935.2 Cassiopea xamachana
ATATATATATATATATTTCTATATATATATATATGTATATGTAAACATATATATATATATGTATATATAAATATGTATATGTATATATAAATATACATATTTATTTATAAATATATAACTATATATATATATATATATTTATGAGATATCTCATTGACATACGTATACACCTATAATCCATAGAAGTATAAAGGGAAAGAAATTCCTGTTCAGGAACAACAACTTCGAATAACATGCAATAAATAATAATCTATAAGCTACAAAGTAGTGTACTACATGATACCTTGAGTGAATTCCGTGCAAGCCAAGAACCAGTTAGAATCTCGTCAGAAAGAATGTCTAATCCATCACCACAGACAAATGGCCCTCTTATAGTACGCACAACTCCATCAGTTCGTATATCCCACATCTTTCAAAATGAACAACACCAATCAAAATCAAGAATGATTTCCACTCTTAAAATAATAAAAATTGCTGACAAACAACCATACATTGCCATTGACAAAATATCCTTTTGATTTTACTTACCGTGCCTTGCATTGCATACTAACTCTATTGCAGAACCGAGATGCATTTTGCATATATCTTCGTTCTCAATTTATGAGCTAAAATTTCATGAATACTGTGAGTTCTGGAGATTTCTTGAACAAATTTCAGCTTATTCAAAGCTCTCCAGAATTACAAAATACATGAAATCTTAATTCAAAATTCTATAAGGAAGATGTTTGTGAACAATACCTCAGCATCTTTGCAATTGGAGTGACTAATTTTCACAATTTTTTCCAACACTTACTTTGATAAGACTGATAGATATCGATTCCTAAATGATCAAGAAAACCAAATCTCAACTTTTGAAAATTACTCTTTCTCACAGGGGCTTCAGAGATGAAATTTTGCGAAATGGGTGTTCTTAATTGATACATGCATGCATGTGGACAGAAGATAGAGCACTTGTCAGCTATCCCCACCAAAATCAAACTCAAATTTTAAAACTATTTAGTATTGTTTCTATACTACAGACAATGATAGCTGAGCAAATGGAAATCATGGATCCAGTTGCAATGCTGTTGTGTCTGCATTTACTCACAGAACTTTGAGTCCCACAAATGATGGCATGCTCAGTCACCAACATATTCAATGGCAGGCCCTGTTATACAGCTCATGCGATCTCACGCACACGCGCCAACACACGCACAAATCAAATTCGGCGTGCATTGATCACACTCGCAAACCAGTGTTCTTGACCGTTTTCTAGTGATTTCAAATTCTGATTCCGTCATTTGGAAAGGTAATGGCCATTAGATTGCTTTCATACTTTACACTCTGGAATGTTGATCACAATCATCACTTACTTCCGACTTTAAGGAAAAGCATCTAGTCTGATGACAAAGTAGTATTTCTATGTTTATCACTTATACTACGGTAGTTGCATTGTTTGAGCGGATTTGTTTGATTAACTTCGTCTTTATTGCGGCGTAAACTTCTTGATCTTACCGTGCATTTGTAAAGATTTTCTTAGTAGTGCGATCGCACGCACAAAGTCATCTGCGCGTGCTAATTACCGCACGCGAAGTATTTTGCTCATGACAAGGCCTGCAAGGGCTACCATACTCTCTGGCACTAGGAACGTGTCATAATACAGCAAATGTGCAAATTACTTAAAACTTGGAGAGTAGTTGGCAAGTATGAAAAGAGGCTCCATAACTACTTTTTGAAAGGTTCTATAAAAGATCTCAGTGGGCTTTGATTTGATCTTCAAACGCCTAAGCTCTAACGGTCATGGGTAGAAACACACTTCTGTCCCATGACGCAAGAACTTCAGCTCCTGGAAATCTTGATACTTACAAAAATGCTACCAAAAAGAGTCCCACAGACCCTACTCACTGTTTAAGTTACAGGGCCTGCTGATTCTGTATGGCTATACATTTTTTATAATGCATATTCCAGTTAAGAGTTGCCAACTTAAGTAAAACATTAAAATGATTTTACATGCTTGATCTAATATTTGCCAGAATTGATGTACATGGGCCCCAGTACATCATTTCAAAATCTCAGCATTGAAAAGAATCACTTCAAATATCACTGGTTCTGCATGCCTGCTGGGTCATTCCATGTAAAATCATCCAGACCATGACACCCCTAATCTCAGGATTTCTTCAAAGTTATACCAGTTGTAGGTGTTGTTGAGATATGATAAAAATGAAAATTTGAAGGTTTCATTCATTACCTTTCTCGAGTTATGGCATCTTTAAGTTTCACCCAAATCGCCACTCCAAGCCAAAAATCCGCCATTTTGACTTTACATTTTCGTCCGTAGTTTTCTACCCAGACGGTATTTTCATGTAAAAAGTTGCACAGATTACATTTTATATTGATGAATACAGAAAGTAACTTTATAACTCCTCCAAGCTAATCAATTTTACGATATTCAAAGTTTTTTGTCACCTCTATCCAGCATCACATGTGGGGCTTGAAATCCATGTGGCCGAGTAGATATGGCAAATATTCCTTCTTCCTCATTTTTCATACATGTAATCCCAAAACTGAACAAAAAATGGTGTTGGGCACTCTTCTAGATTGCTCATAATATCATCACAAAGTTAGGAAGACTTCTCGTACAATACTTGAGCCTATTCATGTTCTCATTGGCTTGTGAAAAAAATCACGTCATTTTCATCCAAAATGATGTCAGTGCTAATTCATTCTTATCATATCTCAAATTTTCATTCTTATCTTATCTCAACAACATCTACAACTGGTATAAATTTGAAGAAATTCTGAGATTAAGGGTGTCATTGTCTAGATGATTTGACATGGAATGACCCTGCTGCATTTCATTTTTAAAGACATAGTTACAAAGTTGTGCTCTACCTTGACACAATGATCCCAACCAGCTGTCAGGAACACATCCTTGTCTTCTGGATGGAACCGCAGTGCAAGGATCTTTTGACTATGTCCATTCTCTGATGATGCCACTTCATCACTTTTAAAAAGATTGCTATTCTTTATTATATCCTAACAATCACATCAACATTTCTATGCATAAACTGTTAGAAACAACTTATTATATCCAGTTCATGCCTTGATGAAGATGTTGCAAAAGAGTCAATTTGCACATGTGCCTATCTCTACATGATTGATAGCCTTGAATTATTTGAAGTGCACGTGTAATGGAAAATCTTATCATTCAAACTACAAAAAGACTGTATTCTGCATGTTCATTTGTACATTAGGCAAAACATGACAAATAGTTTTCCAATGCCACAAAAGAAACTGTTGGAACACATAATGCAACAACACTAAGAACAATATCTCCTAGTCTGAACTCTGCAAATCTTGCAGATGCAATGCTATGAACTTTATTGGCACATTGCCTACCTTTCTATATCACGTGAAAGAGCTCCAAAATATGTTTTTTTAAGTTGTAGAGTACCACTGTCATAAAGTCTGACATCCTTATCCTTTTAAAAGAAAGAAAAAACTGCATAAGAACTTCTAAAAAAATACTTATTATTATGAAATGTAATATTTTCCCCATTTGCAAAACTATGTTGTGAAAAACACAATTAATCTTCTAATATTGAATGATAAATAAGTGCTAGAAATTACTCTGCTAGATCTGTGATTGTGAACAGGCAATAGTGTCCAAAATTAAAAGGACAAATGGTGTAAGTACCTATGCATAGAATGGATCATTCCCATGTTGTAATCAACATGCCAAACTTACCTTTCCAGCAGTGGCAAAAGATAGACCATCATTTGAAAGATCCAATGCACCAATCTGGTTACCAGGCTCATCAACAGAGTCAGAAACTGTCAAAGCTTTGATGTCCCAAACTGAGATTGAACCATCTGCCCCTATACAAAATTTGAGACATTGTAACTTATCTATAAAGTATCTCCTTAAAATATGTTTATCATTGCTGTTGAGTAAATTATAACTAATCTACACTCAGGGTACAAAACGATGAAATGCTGGCCTTCAACAACAAAAAGTGTGTTCTCAAATAGCTTAATCCTTTTTGCAGTATTTGATACCATATTTGTGCAAAATTCTTTTCACAAGCTGTATTGATATTTGCTCTGATGGAGAAATAATTTGAAGCTACAAATATTATCTTACCCATAGTTGAAAATTTCATCTATAAAATATTTACACAGCTCAATCTCCTCAATTCACTAAATTTTTAGATGGCCATATTCTCCTTTTTCCTTCACTAAAACTCATGGTTTGAAGTATTTTGAAATCTACAAATATTGCCAACATTTTGCATCATCTACTTTCAAATTTCAAGATAGGAAAGCCTAATAAAATGGAAATGTTTCATTGCTATTCTTCGGCAGTCTGGTAATGCAAAATCTATACTTCATCCTTATACTTCCTTATTTTCTTTAAATTATAAAAGAATGGCAGAAAAAGTCTAGTATGTTTCAAAAATAGAAGCATTTATTTACATATGAATTCATTTTGGTCACATGAGCTATCACTTCTATGGAGAAACAATTGCAAGCTCTTTGAACACTATTATATGCCATTTTTGAAAACAAATCTTTAGCCCCTTAATTTCCATATTTTTGTACCCAGAGTGTATATAGTATCTCTTTAAATGATATTTATTGTTGCTGTTGAGTAAATTATAACTAATCTATATAGTATCTCTTTAAAAGATATTTATCATTGCTGTTGAGTAAATTCTATACCTGCTGTATAGCACAACTCCTTCACTGGTACTGGATGGAACTTGATACTAGTGACTGGTAGTCCAATAAAGGACCCAGCATGTAATTTGCGTATCCTCTGCAGTTCAGGAAGTGAAAATAGCTGCAAGACAAATTTAAATATGAAATAAAAAAAACATTAGTTAAATGCAAAATCTTACATCTACAATACCATAAATAGTACCATATTAACTTATTTGGTATAGTACAATTAATGTATAGAGTGTTATATGGAGCAATCACGCAATCTGCAAATGAATTAGTAAAAACAATGGTAATTGCCAAGAAAATAGGACCTGAATACTACCACTTCCAAGACCAATAGCTGCTTTTGATCCATCATTATTTATCTGTGTACTAAATATTCCATTTTCATCACCCACTTTCAAAGTATGAATGTTATCAATGATTTCTTTCCTGGAAGATGAGGATGGGATAATAACCTAAGTGTGCAAAATTGAAAATGTTGTTAATGAAGATGCAAACAGCCATCATTTCTCTGCATCTAAAAACAATGCACTCAAAATAGACTAGTGCCTATCAAAAATGATAAAAATAATCACAAACAAGTCACACACCCCTTCCGCATATATGCTATTGCTCCTTTTCTAGTCAGAAAAACAATTTTAAAATTTTGCTTAATTCAACTTAGTAATCCTTGCATAAAATGAAGAAACAAAGCTTCTGGACTTCTTCTCTTCAATTAACCCTATTTCTCACAATTATTCTCATTGCCATAATACTGCAAACCTTATGAGTTGAAGACTCCATGGGTTTGAATCTATGCACTGGTTGGAATCACTAACCTAGCAGCCCACTCAGCTGTTCATCCTCTCACAAGTCAGTAAATGAGTACTCAGATAAAGTCTGAGGACAAATGCCTTCAGCTACAGACCTGCATCAGTGTATAGCTGCCTCAAAGCTCAGCCTTCATTAACAAATGAATAAACACTAACTAACTAACTAACTCACCAACTTACTAACAAACTAACTAACTAACTAACTAACCAACTAAATAGACATTTTCTTTGGAGGGGGCATTGTGCAAACATTTGACCATCTATGTAAGCCAAGGTGTATTTCATGTGCATAGGCCTGAAGATCTTTGGCATGAAGCACCTGTCAGCATGGTGGCATGGATTGAGCCTAAAGTAAACTAATTAAAGCACTGGCATAATGAAATGCAAATCTCGGCACACATCTGTTTCCTATCTTTGCTGTTTTTCCAAACGTTCTAGTTGAACACAATTCCATTTTAGCTCCTCAGTTGTATGCCAGCAGTCAAGAGAAGAATACTCGTTGTTGGTAAATACTCTGACCTTCAACATTGGTGAGATGCACCTAGGTACTGCTCATAAATATCCAAACGCAACATTTCATTATTGCCATCTTTCTATAAGTGTGCCTCCCTTGCAAGTTCCTAATGGCTGTGGAACGGTAAAAGTTTTCTGGATTTTTCTGATTGTTATCAACTTCTGACTGAGGCTGCAAATAAGCAATTAGGACCTGCTTCACAACTGCTGCTTGAAATTTTTTCTGATAACGCTGTTATGATAATAGTAGCAAATCGTTGGTTAGTATACATTTAGTGAAAACCGGAACAGAGTGAACCAAAAACCTGGCGTCAGGTTTTTGGTCTATTATGGCAGTGCTATATAGCAGGATATAACTGACACAAAATGTACTGGGCAAAATTTTTGCACTGAATCCATATTGCATCGATATAAATTAGTAGCATAAAACTTCACCCAGTGTCTCTTGTATTCATTTGTATTTGATAATATAATTGATATTATCATAGATTTGTTGAAAAAATGTTACGAAAAAATGCTACCTTTGCTCATTGTCACCATTTGCTGAGATTTCTCTTCCAGCAACTAAAGCATCCTCAAGTCGTCTTTTTGCATTTGCAGACATATTAGTTACACCGTGCGGTCAATAAAGCCAAAAACATTACTTTCATAGTACCTGCAATTGCATTCCTACCACGCGTTACCATGGTCTGCCATATTAACTTCCTCCGTTACGTTGCCAAGCACTGCTCAAGCGAGGCTGGCAAATGTCCTATAATGACAATGCTCTTTGGGTACCACACCTATTCCACTGCAAAGCTATGACCATCTTGCATGCTTTTTATACAAGGAGGCATTTTATTGGGAGCCTACAAGTAGATGCGTGATATATTTAGGGAGGTCGGTCACGTGACAGCATTGACCATACAAAAAATCACCCCAAATTCATTGTGGGAAACGTATTGCACAGCTATTTTTGTTGTGGTCATGAAGTGCTGCGAATTTGAGAGGGCTGCAACAAGTCTCACAACTTTGTGTTAGTACTTTAATTTCATTCTCCACGGCTTCTGCAATAACAGCGAGGAATTATTTGGCTTATCTAGACAGCTTATGTTCCAAGCTTTCAGTTTTTTCTGCTCAATTTAAAAACTGAAAATGAAATTTCTTTATATAGTATTCTTTATTTAAACTTGTAGGACTGAATTTTATAAAATTTAACTTTCATACTACAGTATTATATACAGCTATTTGATCTATGCTCATCGGAAGACGTAGAAATTTGATTTGAAATTGTGTGGTAGACCGAAAACAACTTTTTCGCACTAAACGTGAACAACGTAAACAATGAATGGAACGAAAACGGCAATGATTTCCTGTCCGTCTGCAGAAAAGGCAACAACTCAACTGAAAGGCAGTTAGATAACAAAGAGTCCATTATTTGATATATTATTTGATAGATAATGCAAGTCAGGAGGCACTAAATCTCTCTGCGTGGATGAGAATTAATAAACTCAGTCCGAACCCTCAAGAAACTGAATTTATGATCATAGGACATCCACTTAAAGCCAAACACCCTAGCCTCCCAGAGAACCTGGTGATTAATAACCATAACATAAAAAGAGTAACGCAAACAAAGTCCCTTGGATTGATTGTTGATGAAAACACCTTTCGTGGGAAGCACAATTTAAACCCACAATGGACAAAATTAACTCTGGAATTTGGGCCTTAAAGAGATTGAAAAATACACTACCTCAGTCACAACTTTCCATTGTCTGTTATGCGTTAATTGAAAGTCAATTACGCTATGCAACAAAACTGGCTGCCCTTCAGAGACTACAAACACGGGCTCTCAAAATAATCATTTACTGATCCTTTCATTGGGGGTTAAAGTTGAGGAGAAGGGAAATTTGCCCCATGAGCTAGTATGTTAAAGTAGGCCTTTTTTACCACTGAGTAACAGAGTTCTTAACCACCACTTTCACAATCATCTCTGGATTTGCACTGACCAGTGTTGGGATTTGCTCTGTTTGCTAAGGTGAGACCCTCTTCCCTCTTTCCTGAATTGTTTTGGGGTAGAAATATCTTGCCATTTCACAGCAATTCCATCCAATATCTCCTCAAATTTTTTGACTGGTGTTCAGGCTATGCCTTCATATTACTTTTACATAACTTGTAAAAAAACTTCAAGAAAATATATAAGGCTTGAAGCCAATGAATCATGAAATTTTGTTGCCAGCCCCTCCTCTCCTTCCCCCCACTGTTGGTGGTTCCTACCCATTTCCAACCTTCTCTTGAGATTTGGAAACTCATTCAAGAATTTCATGTCTTGATAACAATTCATACAGTCTGAGGGACCTGATTAATAATAATAATAATATCTGACGGTGCAGATCAACTGGCATTTAAAATATTTTTGAGTTAGAAATTGAGTTTCGAAATTTGCTTTGCAAAATATTATTGGAAAAAATTCAACATTTTCGTCTAAACATAAAATTCGTAAGCTTTCTTCATATTTAACTGACTTAGTAACTTATGATTGATTTTCGCAACGATATATTTTTCGCAATTCAACAGATACGTTGATATTAATTATAGAAATCAGGCGATTCTTTAGGAAAAACGAAATAAACGTTATTATTGTGAGCTAATTTCCATGAATATGAAAGTCTACAGACGTGTTTGTATTGTGAAATGACTTCTTTCTTCGTACCCTCCTCTCGATCGAAGAGTGCAAAGCGAAATAACAGTCTTTCGGCATCGCAACCTTTCCCGTATTAGCACTTATTGTGAAAGCCGAATTAAGACCACAGACATTGACAAATACTTGATACTGCGTTTCACTTTCTTACTCTTACAATATGGCGCATGAAAGTTCAACCTCGTGCTCGTGAAACAATAGGAGTCCGCACTCTAGTGCTCTTATTATCCTGCCTCTATGGGAATTACACAGAAGGCTAACTCGCGTGGGTATCATATAAAGTTTATGGTCATGGTTTCAGCTGAATTCGGCAGTAAACTCTTTTTCGTGTCAAGGCTAGACCCTCTCACAGCGGGAACGACGACTTTGTTTTGCTGTTTCGAAGTAGAGAAGTATACAATGTTACGCGGGATAACAAAGTTAAGGTCCATTTCGTTCAGCTATGGAGAGACGAAGCGAATCGTGTTTTTATCACATGTTATTTTAAGGCATCCTTCACTTCCCATAGGTAGCTTTGCTATTGATTTGTCAGATCAAACTTGCGATATTGACAAGTACGGGGTTTCCCCTTTAGGCCGTATACAACTATTCGCAAGGAAAGGGTGGCTTTACACTTCTAAACAATTTGTATATTGTCAGTCATTGATTATGGCATTTCTTTTATATTGTCAGTCACAAATTATGGCATTTCTTGAATACCTTGGTAATTAAGATACATTCATGCAACCTCTACTGTTCATTTCTGTGTATGGAATTTGTGAATATTTTCACCATGTTAGGCTAGGTCTTATAACTTATTCATCCTTTTCCATGTAATATTTTTACTGAGGCTATTTATGTTCATTTCAAAGTCAATTGAATTAGCTTTTGCCCACTAAATTTGACTGTCCATGGTGTACGGAACTATCCGTTCCTTGCCAGTTCTTTATATTGTTTAAAGTGCTTATGCATCGAAAATTTCGAATATACTTTTTTAGCTAAAATCGAAGCTTCGGTCTCTCCAATGAATGAATATAATATTATTTTTGCTCTTACTGACGAGAAAGGTGTAGAAATTAGCGCTTGTTTTGAGGCACTAGGTGCGAATTTTGATAGCCACTGCGTGATGTCATAGCGAGGACCAAACCGAGTGCATTCTTTAGGCCTATATCAGTTGACAAACAAAGCGTAAGAAAGCTTCTCGTCTTGGCGTGCTACGGCTCATTAAAATCGCAAACAGTAAGAGTGAATCGTCATTTTATGATGAAGCTACTGATTATCAATTAGAAGATGATGGCAATGATGACCGTGTGCTTGCACAGCCAGGCCTACTGCTACTTGTACAACGTGTAGGGTAATAGTTGCATGCCACGGAGAGCCAATAGCTGACGATTCGGATGCCCAAGATAAAGAAAATGTCGAGGCCAATGACCCCCGATAGACTGCTACCGCAAACTCTTGAGGCTTGATCTGAGGCAAATCTAAGTTCAGGAATGGTGAGTACCAGTATCTATTACGTATTGCAGCTCATAGCTTGTCAAATGTTGTAAACAGTCACTTAAGACCTATAAGTAAAAGCGTTAAATCTGTACAATGTGTAGGGTAATGGCTTCTGCGTTAGATGAAGTAGAGTTTGCATTGATTAGAGTCTTCTAATTTACGCTTTGCTCTTCTAAGCCAACTGATCTTTTTCTGATAGAATACAGTTTTCTTTTCCAAAACTGGACATCCGGTACAAACAGTATTAGGGCTTGCGAACATTTCTTCCTCCTCCATTGTGTCATCCATTTTTGAACACATCACATATCACGGATAGTCCATGAAAGGAATTGAAATACATTGCTATGGCATCATAATTTTGCTTTACTAGTAGGCCATTTCCAATCTACCAACTCAACATACCTCTCTGCCCTGTTTTCCTCAACGTTGTTAATTGGTACTATTTGACCAGGGTCTAAAAAACAAACACATAGATAAGTCTCATCTGTCTTATAGCTCTATCTGTCAGTGACTGATCAATGGTATCTGCTGTGTCTGCCAACGACAAATCAATCAACAGCATCTGGATTTAGCTTCCTTTTCATTCCAAGTTTGGCAGCGATTTCCTGATTCTTCGTAAAGCAGTTCTCATCGAAATGGTCAGTGTAAAGAAGAGACGAGTTGCTGCTGTTCCACTTTGGCCTATGTCTTCGCACAAACCTGACCCAAGCTTGGTGTCTTTTCCTGTCTTTTTCCTTTAGTGGAAACGTATGAACTGATTTCCCCTCTGTATGCTGACCATTTGTGCAGCTTATTCCGTTCGGGAAACTAGCCACACAGTACCGTCCTCCACGACGTTTGCAGGACTTGCTAGTGGAATCCATGGTAACAAGCGATCAAAATTATTTTGCGTACTCGTTATGACATCATGCACAGTGGCTAGAATTCGCACTTGACATGGCAAAATAGCGAAGCTTGAGGGCTCATAACTTTTTTCCATATGAGTTATGATACTTTAGTTTTTAGCATGATGATCACAGCACAAAGTTGCATTAGAAAATGCAAAAAGTTAAATTTCGAAATTTTGGATGCATAAGCACTTTGAAATGCAGACAACTCCAGTAAGAAAGAGGCTTCCATCGTTAATATCTGAATTTAATAATTTGTACTCTATCAATCTCCCAAATCAACTGCTACTAACTACATGTGACATACTCTTTTATATAAAATTGCTAAATCAAATGATGATAAATGGTACGATGAGTGGTACGACAAATGGCATGACAGATGGTATGATAAATGGTACAATAAATGGTATGATAAGTGGCATGGTATGCATGTGGCGCAATGCTAGTGGAATTCCCCAACACTAGGAGTATTCCCCAACACATGGTAACATTGCAAGCAGCTGGGAAAACCCCTTACTAAGTATGTGTCGAGGTAGGAACTATAAAGGAACTTTTAGCTCTACAAGTCAATCAACAACCACTTACTCTTTTTCCAACACTTCAAATGGTTTTTGGTAAGGGAAAAGGCAGAACTGCATTTATCGGGTGTTCAATATCACTATTCTCGTAATACGCCATAGAATTAGGATAGCTAGAGTGCGCGCTAGGTCACATGATGAGTGGCAACATAGGAGGTTAAAGATGGCAGCTATAGAGTGGCAAAAGCAGCCACGCGTCAATCTTCTTGCTAATGAAACCTTTGAGAAAATGTCGTGGCAACGCTGTTGGCATATGTGTTTGCTTGAACTGCACCTTAACGCTATATTTATCCTTCGAAAAGCTTAGAAATAATGGACAGAAATGTACATTGTGCAGCGATTCCAACATGTTAAACGCACATAATAGCCCTGTAATAATGCCAAAACTTGTTCTGCGATGGAAAATGTGAGCCAGAAATCAAACTTCCACAAGTAATTAAAAATACACGCAAGAAGTTTTTACAATAACTTTGTTTCACAATTGCTTTGATGGTGTAAGTCTACGATACAGTGTAGAGCAGAGGGTGCATTGCTCTATATGTATGATCCTGAAGTTTTTCCTAAGGCTTTAAAGCAGTGAATTTTTGCCCTAGATATTGGCTCGGCAATACTCTCAGGTGCCAAAGAAACATCCCTCCCTTGCTTAATAATTTTTCGATTTTTTTCCAGCCCCCTAACCCTATTAGGGCCCCTCGTTTATTAATTTTGAGGAAATTGACGTTTTTACGAACCCCTCTTTTCGTTTCCTTTCTTTGTTAGTACTATTCATGCCAAATATTGATGGCAAAATAGCGTGGTTCTGTATATATTTTAGCTCTATGCTTTATGACAACCTGTTTTTGTTCTTTCCATCGTTTTATAATCATATAAAACCATTTCTCAAATTCCGACCCCCTGTTCATTAAATTTAGGAATTTTCCGACTCCCTGTTTATTAGGACCCTCTGTTTATTTGGCATTTAAGAGTACATTAGCAGGATGGATTTCATTATAATTTGGCCAATACTTACAAAGTATTACAAATATTTGTTTCTCTTAAATTTCTAATGAAGAACAATTCATCATTCAGTAAAAAAACTGAATAGGTGCAAAATATGTTGAAAATTTGATGGTTGTTTTAAATATGCTTTAGAGAAAGGTAAGTGTTTACATAATATGACATACATAGATACATGCATAATCTATTTGATAACACAGATTATGCCACCATATGTCAGCTAGTGCTGATGTGGGCCTACTTCTACTCTAAATGCAATGCAGACCTAATTCATATTCATATAGCACATCAAGGGTACTCTTGAGAGGATGGAATAATGGGGAAGATTTGTTTATCAACCATCTGCAGCCTACTTTATCATTTAAGTACACACTGAAGAAACCAGTCCACCTGATTAAGCTGGCAGATTAGATGCATGCCATATGATTAAACTAGCAGGAAATGTATTAGATTCATAATAATGACACAATCATGTAGGGCTTCATTGCAAAATTGCACCAGGTTCGAGCAGAAGATGTTTACATTTAGGAATCAAGTTATAAGGATACCACCTAAAGTGGCAAAATTAAGAATAAACGTGAAAGTTGCAGGTCAAATTTAAGTACTTCAGTTGCAGCAACAATTAATTTCTTGTTATATGACAAGAAATTAATTGCTGCTGCAACTGTACAACCTCCATATTTTGATAATAGTGCATCAAAAACCACTTTTTTTACAAAGAATGAACATGTTTGATGCTTACTAGCAAAAGTAAACTTGGAAAGGCAGCAAAAGCTAGTCAAAAGGGAAATACTGTAAATGTAGAGATTGCACATGTAGGAAATTGAAGCCTGTCTTGTGCAAGTAAGTGATCAAGATGATTATTTATTATTTAAAAGGAAGAAGGAAAACGTTGGCTGTTGGCTTTATTACTTCAGGCTAGTTGCACGATCACGCCTTTACAATAGGGGAAACACAACATACCCTGGGAAAATATGTAATATCTTAATCAGCAATGCAGAAGTTTCTGTGAATCTTTGGAATATTGTTAAACAATAATGGTGCTTTGCTATTCTCAACAGAAAACTATTTACATTGCAGTGGATTCTCGATACCAATGAGTAATTGCAATAAATTCATCAAAATGGCCATGTTACACGTTCACATTTTCATCCACATGATATTAGCATAGATGCTGAAATTCTATTAGATCTCAGTTTATACAACTTATTTTCTTACAAAAATCGCTACAAGTAATGATTTGCATATAATAAGGAACTAGAGCATTAATTTTTACATTTCTATCATCAGTTTAGTAATTCTCGTACGACAAGCACGAATCCTCAAAGCGGCTGAAGCCTGTAACGCTTGCTGTTTCAAAAAAGGTTATAATCGAAGTAAAGTAAATATCAACTTTCGCAAAATATGTTTTTTAGCAATTTTTTTACATCAAACTAATGGGCTATAAATAGCGATTGAATAAGTTTAACAGCATAGAAAACCGAAGATAGAAAACTATTTTTTTGGAGACTTTTGGCATTAACAGTACCCTGAAAACGGTATTTTGGCTTCCGTCGGAAAATTCCTGGTGCTACCCCTGAATTAGGAGAATCCAATAGAAAGAAGTAGGTGTATACTTCTCCAGCACGTTAGATCCATCAGTTCCCACAAAGCTCTCTCAAATATATACGAATAATAAATGATGGATCAGGCATATTGGTGAACTTCACCAACATGCCTTGTTGAATTAAATAACGTTCTTGCGATTAACTCCCTCCCACTTTTCTATGCGAATTGGCGAATTCCTTGACCTATTTTACAACTATCTCTATGCGACCCACGCTCTCCACTCCTCTGTTTTAAACTCTCGAACACAGGGATACAAACTAGGCGGGACGGGGGTACGAAATCCAGCATACCTGTGTTTGCATAAAAGCTCCCGTGAATGTATTTGCCAGAGAGAGAGCTTTCTGTAATTGAAAAAAGCGTATGCTCATTGCTTGAAAATGGCTGACCTGAAAACTCTCTAGTGCTACATAAAGGTACTATGCAAACCCCCTATGTTTTTTCTATAACGCTTCGTAATAAATCAAGTGACCTCTTCCCCCTAGAGGCATTATGTAACGGGGAATTATCCCTTATTGCTTTAGCAGACCTGCCAACTCTCCCTGTTTCACCAGGAGACTTCCACTTTCGTACCTTCACCTGCTCTCCAGGCATCTTCTCGAATTCTTCTTGTTTCCCCTCGGTTTCTTAAAAATTATTACAGCAATAATGAAAACTATCTGGTACCATCTCTTTCCTAGATCCATCTTTTTAACGCAGAATAGTGGAAAGACCCCTAATTCTTACGATTTTCTTTGCCAGAACCTTCTGACAAGGAAAATCTTAAAAATTTTCACCCTATTCTATGGTAGATCTCAAGGTAGATGGAGAACTTTTCATATTTTGGCAATTAAGTCACACTTTCCCTAGCAAATAACATCTTCAGTTTAATTCTATTAAGCAAAATTTTTTGTCTTGAAAGTTGAGCAAATAGAAAATAAAAACTTTTGAGTAAACAATTTTTTCCATTATTATTTAACTTCAGGCAATGTTTTTCTGCCTTTTGTGCAAATAATTGTTTGATGACTTCTATTGCCAAAGCCTTGCAGAAATCCTTCAACTACAAAAGCTTCAAAATCGTGCAGCCAGGATAATAACTGGCAGTAATCATGATGCTCCTAGCAAGCCTTTAATCAAAGACCTAGGTTGGAAAACAATCGAAGCCCTTATCCAATATGAATTGCACATTATTGCATATAAATCTAGAAATGGGCTTGCCCCTCAATATCTTTGCAATATGCTTGTTGCTAACTCGTCTGATTCTTCGTATAATGTACGAAATAGTGCCACATACCTAAAGCTGCCAAAGAAAAGTTCCTCCAATGGGCAGAAGTATTTTCCCTACAATGGCGCGAAAATGTGGAACAGCCTACTAACAGAATAGCACCTAGTCTTGCTTCCTTTAAAAGTTTTTGGTGCATCTGAGATGAAATTTTTTACAATAGCAAAAGGTATTTACTACTTCATTTTATCTGTTTTGTTTTTACCATTGCATATTTAACAAGCTACTTTTATCATTTTTATTATTGTTATTGTATGTAACTCTTCTTTCGCTTTTTGGTAGCAGTTGTAATTAGAATTTTAATTGATATTTTGTTATTTTCTGATTGTATTGTGCATTTAAATGGAGGACCTCTTTAAAAACAGCTGCAGCTGAAGAGCCACCCTCCTTAAAGACTTTTTATAAAGATTTTGAGTTATAGTCTTGTCTCCTCTAAAAAGTCTTTGGTGCATATGAGATGAAATATACTACAAAAGCAAAAGATGTTTACTACTTTATTTTATTGCAACGCAATATAGTTTCTTAAAATGAATGAACATTATATTGAGTATTTCCTCTATACCCTATAATATTAGAGTATTTGTAAAGCACTAGTCGTCTAGGAATAGAGAAATAGAGTACTGGCACACATTTGCGTATTCTCTCGCGTCTCAGCCTTGGAACCATAAACACGCTACATTATCTTTCTTACTTTTACCATTGCATATTTAACAATCTACTTTTCGCTATTTGGTAGCAGTTGTAATTAAGCTTTTAATATTTTGTTCTTTTCTGATTGTATTGTGCATTTAAATGGAGGACCTGAAAAACAGCTGCGGCTGAAGAGCCACCCTCCTTAAAGATTTTCAGTTATAATGAAACATCAATATAAAACTACAATATAACTGTTGACCTCGCTTATAAAGGTAACCTACAGGGGACCACTTGGGAAGCTACTACAACGTAAACTAAAATGTAGAAGAAAGACAACAAAAAAAAGAAATAGATAAATACAGTTATAATATTAGCAGTTCAGGATTGTTCCAATCTTTGCTCCTACGACAAAAATGTATTATGTAGTTCTGATGGCAATAGTGGTGATCTTTCGAAGTATGTAGTTCCTGGTGCTGGAGTTGTAATTCAGATCCTTAAGCATGTCCAGGAATCCCAATGAAAGTTGATCGAGTAACCCAAGAGTGCTGATTGATAAGTTAATATACTTTACTACGGAGAAGAGATGTTCCTGTTGCCTAAGTAAATCGTGCTATTTTTTATGTTTCTGGTGAGAGTTTTTCCTTATCTTTGACTCAAATCCTACTGTAAGGTCAAGAATTTAGAGACATTTATTAGGGAGAACTAGAAGTAGATCAGGACGCAGATTGTCTCCAGTTAAGCAGAGCGGCTTATAAGGCCAGGGAGGTCAACATAAATGATATAATCACGAACAGACTGGAATGTCATTGTTAGAAAATTAAGGATAGAATCAGGGCGCCAAATGTATCTACCTTGTTCTAAGTAGGCTTTGCAACCTGAAACAATGGCATGGAGGAGAGTTTCAGGCAGTAAACAGAATGAACAATCGGAAGTGGGTGAGATTCCCCATTCAGCAAGATTCTTTCGAGTTGGAAGAGAATTATTTACGTAGCGAATAGAAAAGTTAAAGATATTCTTAGGCAGATTTCGCTGAGCTAGAGACCAAACAGAGTTCACTGAAGATAACGAAGTTTCGACCATATTGCAAAAGAGTGAGCTTTGAGATATGTGGTGATTTTTAGGACGGTCTTCATGTTAATTCTGTATGGCTTTCAGAAACTCTTTAGTGTTCCTATACGCATCATATTGAATATTAGTATGATTCGAAGTAGATTTCCACAGCTTTTGAGTGTATTTTGCAGAACAGTCTGACACTGAATGAATTTAATGGAAGGAAGTTGGATAGTTATGCCGAAGTTGTTTTGTGGAATGAAAATGTTGCTTAGTGTAACAGAGATTGGAAGGTCTAGCCAATTACGAATTTATTGAGCAACAACATTGTCTAGAGGTTCACATACCCAAGTTTTGGGAAGAGTGAAGTGCCAAGAGAGTTTAGAGAGTAAATACCTATTATAAAGAGCAATTTTGTTTTTCAGATGAAGAGGAAGAAAATCGACTTTAATGAGAATGGAAGTAAGTGTTTCACACAATTCAGATTTATGAGTAGTATTTGACATATTGAAATCAAAATAGCGTCCAAGGTAGCGAAAAGAATCACCTGTCTTCACAGCAGGGACAAAGTCACCACCTACTATTAGCTTTGGTTGGAATTGAATCGATCTGGTTTATTGTTTTCTTATTCGAAATGTTGCACATTTATCAACTCTTATATGCATACCAGCCCATTTGCACCAAATGTAAAAGCGATTTAACAGGATTTGATTTTCTTGTTCATGACTACTAATCACGGCAGCATCGCCAGCAAACTGAAGCCAGTGCATAGGGACAAAAGAAGAACCAGGACCATAACTTGTAGAAAAGCCAAATTGACAATAGTTTTTCTTCTTTGATTTGTTGAATGAAAGTGTTAAGACAAAGATTAAACAAAAGGGGGCTAAGGAAATCACGCTGAAAAACCCCCTGACCTACATGAAGAAAAGGAGATTTGAACTGCGATGTAATAATAGAAGTACACGTTTTTTTTTATAAGAAAAAAGTTTATAAGAAAATGAGGCTCAAATCGTCAAACTCTTAAGAAAATCGTAAGAAAATCACGAGGCTCAATTTCCAAAATTAAGTGTTTTTATAGGCCAAAAAGCGGTATTTCGTCGTTATTGCATTCAAAATGTTAAAGATGGGATTCAAATTCAAGTATACAATATTATTAACGAAAGTGTATACCATTCTAGCCAGTTTATTTCAGTAAAAGTTAAGAAAAATGTTAAGAAAATTGAGGCTCAGGTAAAATAATGATTTTCTTATAAAAAAAAAACGTGTATGAAAATCATTGTAAAGGTTTCTAATGAGGTTCCTTATATGGTTGGGTGTATGGTGATCCTTAAGTCAAAAATGAGATTGTGATGAACTTCCCCAAAGGCATTTTGAGGTCTAGCAGTATAATAATAAGAGGTCTTTGCCTAATACGAGCCTTGTCGATGATGTTAGCCATTTGAGACGTATGTTCAAGAGTACCAGAGATCTTTGGAGTAAAGCCCTTCTGAATTTTACTTTCGACATAATTATTTTCTAGAAGGAATTGATTTAATGAGTTGCGAAGACAGGATGTGAAGATTTTCAAAGGTACAGATTCTAAAGTGATTGGCCGAAAGTTGGCAGGATTAGCTGTGTCACCTTTTTTATGAACGAGGATGGTACATTCTTTTTTCCATTCTAATGGGATTTCCCCGGAAGAACAGACAACATTTAAAAGGAATAATTGAAAGCTGATCAAGCGGACAAGGTGAACCAGAAGATTTCATTCTGCGAATTATATTGGTCACTTTTTGATAAGAAGGGGGTTTACAGTGAAGGCAGCCTGTTGAGAAGCGCAGAGAGGGATCAATGATGGAATTCGAAAGGACTTCGTAGAACTCTTAGATGCAAATGTGCTGCGAAAGTTGGAAATAAAATGATCCTTTGTGAATGGAAGCTGATTGCCGTTTGATTTCAGAATACGCTTGACATAACCCCAGAACGAATTTCCTATTAACCTATCATGATAAAAATTGGTAAACGTTGCTGTTAAACTATCACCACTATTGCCATTTCTTACCATGTGCCGCAGTAACAATAATAATAATTTCCCTCCCCCCGTATTATGGTAATGATTTGCACCCAAGTGTAGATATTGTTATGACACTTGGACGACTTATATGTGTACCTTGTGTACTCTTATTGCGTAATTCCTATACCTTGCTAATGCTAATTACTGAGGTCAATTTACTAACTAACATTGGTAAAAAAGCAGTATTGTGCTCCATTGTAATATGAGACATAAGAGACCAAGAGGTATTTAAAATACATGAATGCTTAATAAAAACCAAATAGAGAACGAGATTCAATCAATGCTCAACGATCTAAGCAGGAGTGCGTGTAAACAACCAGCGCATTTTGGCATACCTTGAATTTTGACATGCTTTCCTATTTACAGTGTAAAGCCAAATTCTCTTCTAACTCAGTTCGAAAAACCTATCCCTTTCTTTCCAAGCCTACCCTTTTCATTACCGGTTTGGATTTAACCAGAGGATACATTTCAGATCCCAAGAACCTTGCAAATATATCGGATAGCCTTAATTGTGACCACATTGTTCTGAACCTAAAGATTGCATATTTTGTAAATTTTTGATGCTTAAGCTTTCTTATATTCACCTTCATTCATGGTACTCAAATCTAGACTACATTCTTTTCCTTGTCATTTTCATTACTCTGACCTAATGCTTGAAAACTTTATTACAAAGAAGGCATTAGAAACATACAGAAATTAACACCATTCGTTATGAAATAATGCTAAACATACATAAATATTCCACTCAATCTACATTCAGGGCAGTTTGTGTAAGTTTTGGTTCTCCATGTGCTGATTGTTTATGCTCTGCATCTTGTAATTTGAAAGTTTCTTACACCCCCCCCAAACTCTTTTCCATATTCCCTGGAATAGAATGCATTGAAGGTACATCAGTTTAGATAATGAACCAAGAAAGTATTCCTTGAGGATGCTTTTTTTAGTCAATTATTATCATTCAGTCATTCTTAGTCAGTTGTTGTCATCCGTGCATAAATAAATTACATTTATTCAATGCCAAATCCTTCAGAATTAGAAATAGCTACAATTAACTTCTGCTTTAGAACCTTTTTGCTTCGATATGTTGGCAAAATTAGTTGATTGAAGCATGTGTGAGCCATTGGTAGCCTAAAGGACGAAATGTTGAAAAAGTTAAAATGAGATAGCACAACATATGAAAAGCTTCGAATGCTTGTCAAGAACAGTGAATTGTAAAATAGAAAGAGCATGCCAAAGAGATCGATTTTTAGCAGAAAATGCTCTTCACTAAGTTCAGATGTCACCTTTTACACTAAGAACAGTTCAAGTCAATCCAAAAGGGACATTCTGATATAGAAATTTTCGTAGTAGCGGAGTTCCTTACATTTTTTCACTATTTACTACATCCATGCGAGTTATTTTAAATTTCATTTCACTCATCCCTCCAGCTGGTACTCGATCACTTCCAGTTGTGAACAGCAGTAACTTCTTTTTCAATTGCAAGCTAAATGCCATAACAACATCCCAAAATCGTCTGTATTATAAAAAGATTAGAATAGTTATCATAAATATTACCTACAATAACAATTGAATATGTTTAGTACCATTTGCTGTCAACATTTATTTGCAGCAAGGGCAATCTGCGTAAATGTCAATAGCCCTCCACAAGAATCCCTCCGAAGTAGATGTGTTTATGTGGCATGACTCTGAGCTTGAAAAATGTAAATGATACCCGAGCTGCTTTGTTTCGTAGGATTTTGTTATTAGCTTTCACCAAATATGTTCAATATAATGTCCTGCGACATAGATTTAGTTATCACCCCAGTTTGAGACTGAAGTAAACAGTACTTCTTGTAGATAGTTGAAAATCGGAAATATCACCGAAGCATTTGGTTTGCCAGATGAAACTTTCTATCTGAATTGCCAACCAACTACTGCTGTCGATCTCTGGAACATTTCCTATTATGCTATTTAATGTAGGCTTTAGAACATGACTATTACTTTATCATTTGAAAGAATGATTGCTAGTGCTCTTTGCAATGTATACTTTTGTAATTTTGGTGAAAAGCGCAAGTGCTTAACGCATTGAATGAATTGATAGGTACTCCTTCTGCCTCAATTGCTGTAAGACTTAATTGCAGTATTTTTATCGTTGAATATATATAAATATAAATATATATAAATATATATATATATAAATATAAATATATATATATATATGTGTGTGTGTGTGTGTGTTGTGTGTGTGTGTGTGTGTATGTGTGTGT
>OLMO02000297.1:7015292-7050319 GCA_900291935.2 Cassiopea xamachana
AAAATACGGAGTCTTTTTAGACCCCTTGAGCATTGTTGAAGGAGAATATGAAATTTGGAAGCAGCAATGGCTGTCACGTGGAGCAACTACAGTAGCAAATACCGCTACTGGCGCCTTAGGTGACTGCCAAGGTGACGTCTTTCCAAACGTGCATACGTTACTCAACATTCTCACTGCGTTACCGGTTACAACAGCAGATTCCGAACGACTATTTTCGAAGCTGAATAGTATCCTGACAGCAATGCGGTCAACCATGTCCGAGGAGAGACTAGAATCTCTACTTCTTCTGCAAGTTCACCGTGAGAGAACACCAACGAGCGAGAAACTCATCGACTCGTTCGCAGCATTGAAGTCAAGACGACTGTCTTTAAAGCTCTAAGTAGTTACAAGATAGACAAAATGACGTTGCTAGAATATCGCAATTTTAAACATTTAAAGTTTGGTATTGACAGCATACTGAAATGATGTAAAGTGGGCGTATCTTAGAAATCTTAGAAGTAACTCTACATCTACCTGTTTTAAGAAGGGGGGGGGAGGTTTCTTCATCATATGGGCTTCTACACGTAAATAGTATATAAGATGCGAGACACATTTTAGGCAATGCGAACACCTAAAAACCACCTCTCATCAGGGGTGCACATCCAACTCTTCGGGTGAGGGGGTGTGTACTTTAGCTGGACCGACTGGATCCAGTAAATTTAAGTAGCAAATGAGGTTTTTTTATATTAATGTTGTCGATTTTGGACCGACTGAGAAAATAGTGGGGAGTGTGACACCCCCTCACACCCCCCCTAATGTGTGTTCCTGTCTCTCATACTAAAACGAGCTCGCATGTAGCTTTTCGTTTCAAGGGCAAAATCTCCGATAACATTCAAGGTAAATTTCGAATGTAAAATTCCCTCGGCAAATTTGAATCACTCTGATTGCCTGATGAAATACATGCTTTTCAGGCTCTCAGGTGTTTATATTCGCAGATAGTGTTACCTTACATGTAATGTAATGTGAGTGAGAATTTGGCTTGTTAGTTTGATATGCAAAAAAAACTTTTATCGTATTCATTTACATGTTTAAGTTATGTATTGGTTGTCTTTTTAATTCAAATTCTATCGGTGTGAAATCATACCGTTTGGGGGGGGGCCATGGCCCCCCGGCCCCCCCGTAAATTCGCCCTTGTGCTGAGGTCATTGTTACAGAGATGATCTACAAGGTCACTTTTGCTAATAACATGGTTAGTGCAGGGCAAAAATGAAAGCAAAAATTAAAATGTGCTTGCAAGGTAGAAGCAATGTCTAACAAGAGAAAGTATCTTTGTAGTTACTAACAAATTTATCATAGCAGAAGAATGAAATATAAATGTACAATGTTCTTTGCAAGGCTCACAATGTGCTGGGACAGAAGCAAAGCTACTGTTATTTTCTGTCCATCAATCACGATGACATTGAACTAGAACAATGATGAAGTTTATGGTGACAATGAAAGTTATGGTAAGGATGAAATTAATTTTGGTACCGATGACAAAGGTAAATGTGATTGTAATGATTTCAGTGATGCTGATTGTGATATTGGTGATGATGGTGACGATGAGGAGGATGATTATGGTGGTGGTGGTGATGGTGGTATGGGGATAAGTATTGCTTGTTCTGGAACACATGGTACAAAGCTATCGAAACTCAATGAAGCATAGAAGTATATGCTTAAAATTCTCATTCAAGAGCAACTTAAATGCCATTTTCGTTTATTTTTATACTTCTGATAGTGAAGAAAATGACTAAAAAGTGACTGGTTTCCACTGATCAATTAAAAACAAAATTTTACCGTATTCCTCCCGAAATATCTTACGAATCAGCAACAAAAACCATTCTTTTGTCAATCCACCTAAGTCAAGACCAGGCTCTCCCTCAAAGGACACTCGGAGTTTCTTTTTCAGGTCATTTTTCTTTGCAGCAATCTTGAGAACAAAAGATTAAGGAAAAGGAGAAGGTTAAGTGATATTTTAAATAGACATTAAAACCTCATTGCGGATCATTGAAAACAATTCCAGTGGAATAAATAAGACAGAGAAATACTTAAAATGATAAACCTAAAGGACCAGTAGCAAAGCAGCATTGAAATATAAAACTATTTCCATGCACTCATCGATGTATTCATTCCCACTTTAACTGAACGATCGTACCATTGCCATATATCTTAAGAAGTCAGTTAGCATGCCAGAAGAGAGAAGTTTCATTATATTTCATAGTCCAACAAATAATCTTATACACCGACAATCAAGGCATAAAACGTATATGGATAGATGGTCACAAGATTGTTTATCAAGAAGAAGGTTACCGAGAAGCAGTGGTGTAGAATTGGAGTCTCAGGAGACTCAACTTCCTAGTAATTCTAGCAACCTTTAGAAAAATGGCAGAGCAAATGAGGCAACAGCAAGGTAATAGCAGCAGCAACAACAAAAGCTGGACCATTCCCCGTTCAATGAGCTGATCCTTTTCAAAACCCCTCTACGAGAGGTACATATCTATTTTGCTAGATATACATCATTGCCTAGAAAGCTAGTTTTATTGTATTGTTGTTCTTTGAATACAAAAGTTTGTATACAGGCCTAAAAGAGCTTTTCGTAGTTTAAGACCAAAGATCCCTTATTATAACCATATCAAACAGCAAAATTGAAGAAGTGTACATGAAGTAGCAGGTGCCTCTAACCTTCACTTTTAGGAGACTTCTTTCGTCCGTGCCTAGCAATGTGATATGTCAGCTATTTTGTCATACAGTCAAGCAGAATCATTCCAGGAGTAGCACCTTGAGGACTTATAGCCCTCAATTAGGTGGCTAGAATGTTCTGAAACATGCTAGTCCCCAATAGGAAGGTAAGGAACTCTTTTTTGGAGATTTTTTAGCTTTTATAGTACCCGGCTATCCAAATTTCAGCCCAAATCGGAAGAATCAGCTCCCGAGTCTGAAAATTCCTTGACGCTGCCTCTGAACAATTGGAGCAAAAAAGTTAAAGGAGTACCTCATCCAAAGAATCAGAGACAAGATGTGATCGTCGAACTTTCAAATTAAGAAACAGCATCCCCATGTTTGGAATTTCTCTTCTCTTTACATGCTTCACAATACTTTCCTGTAAATATTTGAAACAAGAGAAACGAATTAATGGAATAATAGAAAGAAATGCTTTTGTTGTATGTTTATAAATAATTCTTAATGGTATATAAGTTGAACTGGCTTAGTAACAAGGCCAATCTAAAGTGAATTCAATGGATCTTTACCCTTGCTTCAAACAGCATCTTCGTTTCTGAATCTTTCTGCATCAAGAAGCGCTTCGATCCAAGACTCATCAAAAATGGATATTGACAGAAAGAAAATCGCCTGTAATATAATTTAACTTTGTAAATAAAGCAGCTATACGTTGTCTATGAAAAAATAAAAGTCATTATAAAATCTCTCTTTGTATTACTCAGACGACTGTAGGTGATTACCTGCTATGAAATGACACAAATAATCCTAAAAATGATATTATTGTGAAAGGCTCACATACCCCAATTGCCGTTGCCATGTTTCGTATTCCCTCATGAGATCAAGTTTGTCAATCGCATCACAGTAAAAGAAAGAATGCTGAACCAATGCCGGGTGTTCGCTCCAGTTCGCGGAATCTAAATGAATATGCTCTCATTAGTAATATTTCATAATAGCAAGAGGAACAGCTTACTAGATTTATTGTGGTTGGTTCTTGAATTCAACCCTACAATAGAGTTACGTATTGTTAATGACAAATAGCTGCAGTCATGGAGCATAGCGCTCACATTTTGATTGGTTAACAGTACCAATTCTCTCGACTGTTTCCACTAATAAGAGACCACGATTTTGTGAACAAATGGCTCTCGCAGGAAACTTTAGGCTAATTTCACGTACGAAAAACCCTCTGCACAGTCGGCCTTATCTAATTTGATGAAAATTTTTCCAATCTTACACATTAGATTCTACGTATTCATGGAACCAGCATAGGAGCTTGTGGTTTTGATAACTTCTCATGCAAGACAAAACTAAGTATACAAAAATAAGCTCAAAATTCACAGCAAATTTGACTATTTCTTTGCCTATAATAGCCGCAGAACTAGTTATGATGAAACTTTCAACTGTTTGACGAAGTACTAATGCCGGATGCCATTCAGTATCGCGGATTTTCTAACAACAGCTACCTATGAACTAGTGACGTGCAGAAGTCTGCATATAGGTTTGGTAGTATATATTAATTTCAAGGTTAAACTGAAGTAGATCATGATACTCAATTTATTATTGATTCCTTCATGTGTAGAACGCTTCTATGTTGTCCTCTTTTATGTATTTCGTCCTCTTTTCTTAATATTACGTAATACAACTCTTAACCTTTCTGAGAATCGCGTAGACAGGAGCTGAAAGTATGCATTGTATAGAAAGTATCTGACGTTGGCACTTCAACAAACAGCTGAAATTTTGATTAGAACTGGCTCGGTGACTATTAAAGAAAAAGAAATGGTCATATTTGCAGTGAATTTTTGAGCTTATTTTTGTATATGCCGTTTTATTTTGCACGAGAAAGTGTCAAAACCACGAGATCCGATACTGGTTCCATGCAGTGGCGGATCCAGTCTGTCGCACACGCCTTACATAAGGCAGTTAGAAATTCTTAATTTTTTTTGCTATATATCATACTTCAATATTTGACACATAAGAATTCGGTGCTGAATGCTTCTGTTGACCTCTCTTTTGTAGAAGTATAGCGCAATGAAGTAATTTTTTTAATACTGTCTGCTTGAGATCTCCATATATGGGTTGTTCAGAGACAATCTATCTGATTGTGCAACATATCCTATCAATTGTGAGGCATATGAATGTTATTTTTGAGCCTGTCATGTTTTGTTCCATGATCTATTGTGCGGCACAACTTACAATGGTAAGGTAGCAAAAATATATCGTGCTTTAGAACGCGGCGAGCTTTATGAGTTTGCAGTACATGTTAATCCGGATAGGTCTGGAAAAACGCGTGTTCTGTGAGAGAAGTTGTGAGAAACGTTAAAGAACTAATTTTTACCTACTCTATAGACATATGAAAAACTCAACGACAGAAAAAAGAAACGTTCTCTTGTATTTAGTACTTTTCGATGAGCTGCTGCTTCGTTTAGGCCGACGAAGTCACAACAAATCTGGTCATTTCCCATTTCGAACAGAGATGTTATTTCTATGATCCAGAAGTTGGACTCCAACTCTTAGGTCTCAGATAAGTGGGGGGTCCTAATAAGCAGGGGATTGGAAAATTCCTTGAGATGAAATAAGCAGGAAGGGGGTCAGAAAGTTGGATTAACTGTGCAACAACCAGCACAAATACAAAATACGCCGATTAATATCGCTGGAAGCAAATACTTTTCGGAGACTTGCCGCATATAAGCGGGGAGTTGGAAAGTTTTTCGTAAAAAGAATAAGCGGTGGATGCTTAATCGGGACCCAAGAGTACTAGGTAGATTCTATTAACTGGAGGGAGCAGTAGTGGCTAGCAGGGGGAAGAGGGCAACATTGATGGTTTGCTTTTGTCTATACTTCCCTGTACCATTTCTAGATTTCCATGACTTCACTTTCTTTTCTTTGCCACTCCTTTTGATCACGCCCTGTTATGGCCACACCCTTGTGCGGTAGTCACAATTTGTGCTGGATCCGCCCCTGGTTCCATGAAGACGTAGAATCCAATGTGTAAGCTTGATGATTCAGGCAAAATTTCCACCAAATTAGATACCGCTGAATGTGTAGAGCGTTTTTCGTATGGGTGGTAAAAACGCTCCAAAACACGTCAAATAAGCCTAAATTTTGCTGTGAGAGCCAATTGTTTACAAAATCGTGGTCTCCTATTGGTGGAAACAGTTATGAGAATTAAGTCTGTTAACCAATCAAGATTTGAGTGCTATGCTCAGTCCTGGAACAGTTGAATTAACTGATTTATTCATGCAAAAGTCAATATATTGTCAGAAAGCACATTTATGAGGTGACTCACTTAATAATGCCAAAACTTTAACGGCAACTTGAATCCACCAACGACATTTCTCAACTGGAGGCAGATCACTTACTTTTGTAGGGAATAATCGTTGTGAGATAAACTGGAAATCAATGTGTAGAATGACGTCAGTCTCATGACAAATCAAAAATTTACACCAAATAGTTTTATGATGCTTTGATAATGCTACTCAAACCATAATTTATATAGATGTACCTGATGAATGCAAGTGATAATCTTCTTGAAGTTTTGCGCTGGTATCCTAATGATAGAATGCATAATATAGTTAATTTTGATGCTATTTACTGTATCTTCTCAGAAAAGCCCTTTCAAGATTTGCAAAATGGCTTAATGTTTTATTATTTCATTTGACTAGGATTTTATGGAAAAGCAGTAGGACAGAATTTGAATTTTTTTAGTATATTTTTTGCAAAGCATTTCGTAGCAAACACACTCTTACCAATCACAATGTGGAAGATACTTTATGCTGCAGGTTAATCAGATTAAAGACATGAGAAAGAATGGGATTTTAGATTGATTAGCCAGATGTTTCATTCTTTGATAAGAAAAATATGTGAATAGAAATATCATTTTATACACTTTGCTTAAATAACAGCCGATACGCATCATGTATTGTATATCATTGATCTCAAATATGCCTCTTTACTTGTGAAATCAAGAAAATTATCTCACTAAGATGCTTTCTTACCTCCATGGATTCAAATTAGTGCTTGAAAAAAATTGCAGATAAGTACAGAGAATTTTTACATGTATTTACTTTCTTATCCAGTACATGAAGGTTCTTTGATCAGCCTCTTGGGAGGAGGAAAGCACTCTCAACAAGTGGGCAAATATTGTGTATGTTGAAACTTCAAGAAACTGTGGATTCTGTTGAAGCAATGCAAATAATTAGTAAAATTCCAGTAAAAATATGTCAGAACTCTACTTTCATGCAGTAAAGTAGTAAGCGTACAGAAAAACATTCTATTTATCTCAATGCATCATCATCGAGTTGCTTTCTATTTAGCTTGTCAAAGGGTCTCGGATGAAATCGAGACGTCGCTCAAACATGCTTTTAAGCAATGATGATGAAAATTCATCTATGGATTTAAATGTTAGTAGAAATAAGTATTGGTAAAGAATGAATGCTAGTACCTATGTAAAAAATGCTAGTAACTTCTGTGATGGCAGTGTAGACACTACCGTTGACTAATTAAACCAACCACTACAGATATTAATATTGTAAAATCTTTGTTGCAGACAAGTCCAACTAACTACGTTTCGGGACGGGCTTTTTCCATCCGCAGGTAAAAATTTCCTTTCTATGCTAACTGGGGATCGAAAAAGCTCGTCGCGAAACGTACTAATTTGGGTTTGTCTAAGACAAAAATTTGTCAATGGTTGAGTGTAACGGTTGGCCATATTTAAAGCTGATTTGGTATGGACATTAACAGCTGACCTGACTACTATGATACTCATACTAGGCCTCATTATTAAATTCATAACTAGGCTGTGATTCCTGACTAATATGACAATGTTTAATGAATTATAATTGCTATAATCCTTTTGCATTTATAGACAGTGTGTCTCTACTTCATTTCTACATAATTCTTAGCTCTGCGGAGGAGATATTGTTTTGAATCACCCAATGCATCACGTGCATCGAGCCACCTGCGTAATATGGTTAGCCACAAGAGCCTTCAGTTGGAAATAAAACAGTCACTCACATGTTATGTACGCCTACCAACATTCATTGTACAAAAAGTGGGCTACCGATGTCAATATCAAAACCCATGGCGGCATGATAGCTATACGTGCTATGGAAGGGAAATGCACATTTTTGCTGAATGTTTTCAAAGCTACGTCATATAAACTCTTCTTTTATGTAAGAACAATTCTATAAGAACAAAACCGAGGCTGAAGCATTATCGCAATATGTATTTCTAGACAACGATGTATGCACTTTCCAATAACATATGGATATGAAATGTTATTTCCTGAAGAGAATTGACAGCTTTGTCATTTCTCTTCTTTGATTTTCGTGAATTAGCTGCCCATGGCGATACTAGTTATTGTGCTCACATGGACTTTGGTCAAGATAGAACATTGATGTGCAAGAGAGACTTCTTCAGATGTAGCATTTGGAAAAATATTAGTGGGTTCTCAATCAATCAAAACATCAAATGTTGTCGTGTGTAGTTTTTACTGTCTCAACAATTCAGCTTCCAAATTTCCGAAAAATTGAGAACAAACAGCAGGCTAAACATTAATTTTACTGGCTCTTGTAAAAAAAGAGTGCACTTCAGACAAAGTAATGCTTTCAGTCTTGAATGTAACATACATGCGAGTAGTGCATGATAAAGCATTCTTTCAGAGCTTCTCAAATAGAAGATACTCATCAACAGTAATACCCTTCTTGAAAGACAAATAGGAAAGGAAGGTTTAAACTGAGGCTATAGTGTGCGAGTGGTTTGAAACCTCAGAAGTTTTAAAATAACGCGAAAGTAGCAACTGCTTGTTCAACTCGGTTAGCTTTTTGAATTTCTGCTTCTTTCAATGGCAAACATTTGCATAAAATCTGGTTAACATTTGTCACTCAAGCTAGGATGGCAAAAAACACCTGAATTTCTGCTTCTTACCATTAGAAGTATCATCAATGCTCTTAGATCATCAAAGTTTCCAGGCCTGTGTAAGATAAGAAGTATCTCTATATTATGCATTGAAAGTATAGCATATCTTTTTTCTAGAAAAGTATAGCATATAGCATTTCAAAACTTCTAAGTTGAGTTGAGTAAATTCATACTTAGAATCGATAGGAATCTTTTAATAGTAGATGAAAACAAAATAAATCTACATAAAAATTTGAAAACATTTGGTAAATTGATACTACTACAATTCTTTGTGGTAAAACTAGTACGTTTACATGACCTTCTAACATCTTTCAATAGACAGTTTATTATAGACTTCAACGGCAACTTCTGTATTTCTTTTGGCTGTAAGACATAAAGTAAATTAGCTATAGCTAGTTAGAAGATAAAACCAGAATTTCAAGCTTATTGTGTGAGCTCATCGATTTTCATGCTCAGTAGCATTTCTCTTATGAAAATCATACTAGAGATGTAAATTCAATTGTGTACTTCATTCTCGAACTATTTTTAAAATTATACTTTCTATTAAGAGGGTACTTACTAACTGTCGAATAGAATCATAGACATATTCCAAATATTCAAAATTTATCCATACTTCATATGAATTTTTATCTTCTCCCATTTCCTGCAAGTAATGATATTAATAAAGGCGATAAATAGTCAGATGATTCCAAATTTATTATAAAATGAGAATCACAAAAATGCTGCAGATAGCCACAGGTAGTGCCAGTCTCAAACCAATAGAATTATAAATAGAAATATAAATATAAATTAATGAATGGAACAGGGCAAAAGATGAACATAAAAGAATATTTATTTTATCATATTTAGCAAGCGTGATACATTGATGCTTATTGTAATGCTTGTTAAAAATGAATCTGAGCGTCAACCAACGATTCTGCAGCATCCACTTTAGGGGAGAAGGTATAAACCAAGAACAAGATAATGTTCAAATACATTTCAAGTTCTAAAAGTACCTTAAAAATCTTATTAATTGAAGCATAAGAGTCAAACGTTGTTGTTAGAAATTCTCCAACTTCATCATAAGTGTCTGCAGCTCGTGCATTTGTAATTATTTCACTGCAAATATTGCAAAATTAATATAGCAGAGTTAAAAAGTAGCAATGAAGTATTTGCAAATGTAAATAAATCCATTCTATTACATCTTAAAAGACGAAGCAATCTGTCAACTAGTACGAGCAATTCGCTGCGTGAGAAAATTCTTCCAACTAATGTAATTGACGACATCTTTTTTCACTAATAGCTCCAGTGTTATTTAACAGCTTTTTTCCAGAGTATCTGAAGCTAAATACACAATGTCTAAATACAAAAATGCTGTCATAGTTATTATCAAAATATTTTCCAAGGTGCAGCGAAAGTACATTACAAGCAACTTAGCGTTAATAAGTAATGGAATAATTTATGCAAACATTTTAAAACGCATGTATCATACTTAATCAGAAGACGAAAAAGCAGCAATATTTTTCGATGCACTTAAAAGGTTTTTCGTCCGACACTCGTCAGAGTATGAAACGTCGAAAAGTGACCGATAGGTGAACCGAAATTTATAGCCAGATGCGGTTATACGTGATAGGATGCGTCTAATTGGCTGCAAGAGTGGCCAATTAGTACCTGTTAACCATTGCTTACTTGAGAGTCCTAGTGAGAAAACGAACTCTTTTTGTCTACACAAGACTGGGTTTTGAGTCTTGATTTAAACAGATTCCAAACCACTTAACTGAAATGACGATCTTTTTTGCCAAATGATCCTGAAATTATCGTCTGTATATATTTTGGCGCATTCTGGATTTGTAATTAGGTGTTGTCTTATGGCCGACTCACAATTAATTTTAGACTTGTTGTTTTTACATATACGAAGTGGCTGTTCTCTTGCTGTATTGCTTTTCTTCCTGATGCTCGTGGGGACCTGTTGTTTAATTCTGTTTGCTAGTCTCTGCGTAGTGCGTTCTACGTACGGAGCATCACATCGGCACGAAAATTCATAAACTACACAACTTTTTTGAGTGGTAAGAACGCAGTCTTTTTAGCAAATGGTAGCATAACGCTAGTGTTGTAAACCACATGGGGTTTCACAGCATAGAAACAAGATGTAATGGCTTTAATAATATGATTTTCAAACTCTGATGAAACATTGCCAATCCAGGGCAGTTTTAGGTATACCGGGCACTTCTCTGTACCGAATGCTTTTTCTGCTGCAAAGTTGGCTAGGTTTTGGTTGATGCAAGAAAGTAGAACATCTGCCGGATTCCCAGCCTTGGGCCACTCTTGGGGTCGATTAGACACATCCTATCACATGTAACCGCATCTGGCTATATATTTCGGTTAACCTTTCGGTCACTATTCGACGTTTCATACTCTGACGAGTGTCGGACGAAAAACGCTTTTAAGCATATCGATAAATGTTGCCGCTTTTCGTGTTCTGATTAAGTTCTGCAGTACCAACAGACTATTTAAATGTATCATAAGAGAAGCTCTATTTTAGTAATTCACAGAAAAATGGATATCAAACAAACCTTAGAGATTCAATTGAAGTAATGTTGCATAACCTCGGACTTGAAGTAGGGGAGTGTGTCGTTGTAGAGTTATCATTTGTCTGTAAATGAGTTGCTTCATTTTTCTGTCCATCAGGTTTTACGTTTTCAAATGGTACTGGAGTTCTTAGTCTTGGTGATTTCCTATTTTCACTAAGTAGCCTTTCTTGGGCAGTGGCAAGAGATAGGTGCTTGCTGCTTGGGGAATTTTCTTGATAATTGGTGGCGAAGCTTTTTCCAGCGGCGATCGCTCCATTTCCTTTTGGTGAGTTGATTTCGTTTAGTGATTGTGATGATGATGATGCCGTTGATAGTGTTGATTTTGGTCTTTTTTTGAATGGATTTGTGAATCCTGAAAATCTTCCTGCCTTTTGAGCTTTTGTGCCTGGCTTTGTTGTCTGAAACCAAAATGATAATAAGTAGACTATTCCAAGCTTAATCACTTACTGCATTCTGCATACAATACGGTTATTTATTGGCAAGTGGGAGCACTAAGATAGTGTAATACCTACTTCATTACATGATCTGAGCGGTTCTTCTTGCTGAGATACGACCACGTTCGTTGCTTCTGTCAAGCTAAAGGCAGGGTTTTTAATCGGCGGTAGAACCTGCTTAGAACTTTTCCTTAATATTGGCATTGCTTAATTAACTTCATTGATTTATTAATCTGTTTCACTTAGTTTAACTTTTCTGTACTTCAATTCCTTCCTGTGATACCAATCAGTAGCAATTAAACGATGAAGATGAGATTTATCATTTGAGATGTTGTGAACTTGAAACTCTTCATAGGCTGCTTTCCATGTTTATTTAGTAACTATCAAAGACTATTTTCATAATTTTGTCATGGCAATAGTGCACAGTATCATTCCGGCTTTCAGGTTGATCTGATAACTTTATCTTCTGGCAACAAACAGGATATCATGGTTTTCAAGTCCAAACCTAAATACTTTGGTCTTTGAGACGTAACTCAAGGCACACGATTTTGCCAAAATATTATTCACCGTCAACAATTTGCTGATATGAATAGATAGCAGGTTGTTTCATTATTTCTTCATCAATTATTAATTTGAGGTAACTTCCACTTACCAAGGGATTCTCAAATTCTGATATCTATTGATAATTTAAGAGCCTTGGTCAGAAGAATATGAATTTGAGGGTATTTCCTTGAGAAATTCCGAGATAAGCTTAGCATTGTATGAAGAAAGGTTGAAGTGAAAGGAATACCTCGGATATTTCAAGGTTAATTACTCTTCCATGAGCGAGGTAGCATAGTAGTTAGAGCGCATGCCTCCCATGCGGAAGGTCTACGGTTCGAGCCCGACTCGATGCCCTGCTGAACGCTACAAAGGCGGCGAGGAAAGGAACTGGCCACCCTACCTCACATGCCGATGGATCAGGATAAGTGTCCTCTCTAACAGGCACTCCCCTACTTACGAAAGTATACGGGACTACCTAATTGCTCTTCCAAGAGCACCACCATTTAATACTCAACACTGTGGCCTGCAATAAATCTGTGACATGTTAATTATTTTGGAAAATAATCACATTTCTTTCAAGCTCCATTTTTAGAGCAAGACATTTATGACTTAGAGCAGGGGTCTTCAAACAACAGCCCGCGGGCCGGATGCGGCCTTCGAGACGTTCTCATCCGGCCCGTGGAGTTGCCTACAGAAAAATAGGGAAAGTTACTTATATCCTGCCTAAATCAACCACTTATATGGAAGTTCTGGTAAATAGTAACTGAATAGAATGATACTAAATAATTGATTAAAAGCAATACCCCCGATTTTTTTCTTTTCTATTTGGGCCTCGATTGTGTTCTCAGCCAACCAGTTAAATAGTTGATGCGGCCCTTGGGTGGAAAAATTTTGGAGACCCCTGGTTTAGAGCATTGAAGGAACTGCATGCTTCAAGATACGAGTAAAAAAGGGTCTAATATTTGAACTTGTGATATCACACAATCAGCTGTAACATTATTTCTAACACCCGGGATATGCACATATCCATGATTCAATTACAAAGAGTTTCTGTTTGCTTTGCAACCATTTCTGTGGTCATTTTTGCCTCTTTCGAAAAGGAAGAAGGCGAGCAGAGGACGAATTCCCTAATGTCTCTAACTACGCCGTCTCCATCTTAGGGAAACACAGTTGTTACTATAGAAGGCACACTAAAACACAGAACAGTTATGCTTTTGAGACATCAGTTGGAACGCACAGTTTTAGTATCAATTTCAGAATGGTTGCGGCGTCGATAAACATTGAAGGGAACAGCCAGTTTCATTTCATTTTAAGATTTCCATCGATACATCTATTATTGATTAACATAGCTGTTACTTAAAGACAAATCCATTGTTGACATAATCAGGTTGACATAATCAGAACGTTTCGGGACAGCTTATCCCATCTTCAGCCACTGTTAATGACTCTTGAAAGACTTTTATAGATATGCCAATTGAATGAAAATTCAGAAAACAAAGAGAAACAGTGCGAACAATAAGTAAACAGGCGGGAAATGCCTAAATCTCCATACTTAGGTATATCCCGCCTGTTTCCTTATTTTACCCACTTTTGCCTTTTGTTTTCTGAATTTTTATTCAATTTACATATTTTTAAATGTCCTTAAGTATTCATTAACATTAATTGAAGATGGGATAAGCTATTCCGAAGCGTTCTGATTATGTCAGCCTGATTATTTCAATCAATATTAATGGATGTATCGATGAAAATCATAAAATGAAATGAAGCTGGCTGTTCTCTTTCATCAATCTTTAATGTTGATCGTCATGGCTATCGTTCTGAAACTTTTGCTCTTTTGCTGAAAAGAACAAAGTCCAAGCCATAATAACCATTGTAGTTGCACCCTGCCATGCCACCAAAATCCTATGGTATTTCTTCATCATTCCAGCTTAATGTATTAATTGCTAAAAAGGTCATTTGCAGAATTTATAGTTTTTTCTCTTATAAAAATTAAAAGAAAAATTTCTATAGGTATTCCGGGTTCATAAGGCCCTTAGGATTTGTCTGAAGGGAGGAAGATTATCTTGGTGCTCATTTTTTTATAAGAAATCAATTCTCTGAATTCGGGTTGGGTGTTTCTCAAAATTTCTTCAAGTCCAGCCTCAAATGTTTCTTAAATTTTTTTAAATTTTAAAGACTTCCACTGACAATAACAACCCAGATCAGGCAAGTGTGATGCAAGAAAAGGATGCTCAGGTTTTGTGAGGCATGTAATGGATGCTAATTCTGTTTTCTTTCTAGTTTGTTGAAAATTTACTTGTAAAGGCAGCTCTTTACAGTTGTTATTTGACATTCAGCTTGCCTGTGTTTCTTAAATGTTTCTTAATAATGCCTCCCTCGCTTATTAATTTTTTATCTTTTCTGATCCCCCGGACTTTATTAGGATTCATGTTTATTAATTTTACAGAAAATGACCATTTTTACAAACTTTTAAAATAAAAATACCTAATTTTTCGCGGAGCCTTCTTATTATTAATTTTTTTTCGGTTTTGAGCATTAGATTATTCTTAAATCTCGAAGGTGCAACTACGTATGAAAGTCAAAGGATTATAATGAAATCTTTATTGATGTTTTACTGCATCATAAAGCAGAATAAATGTGGAGCAGAAAAATTAATATTTTATCAAATGTGAAAAAGTTTATCTCCAAGCAGTACTATACCTCATATGCAAAAAAGTGTGTCGACATTTCAAGCCGTATCTCCAATTCCAGCCCCCTCCGTTTATTTTAACCCCCGTTTATTGCTTTTTGGATCTTTGTCCGACCCCTTTTAAGACCTCCTCATGGCCGGCAATACCGGGGGGTCGGGGGGGCCATGGCCTCCCACTGTTTTTGGAGCAAAATTTTTTTCATGAATGTAATCATGGCAAACGCATTTGACAGTCTTGTAAAGGCAAAAAAAGAGAAAATATTTGTCTGGGGGAGGCCTAAGCCTAAGCCATTTTAAGCCATTTTAAGGCCTCGTAGATGGTATAATCCCAAGAGCTTCCGGGGGCTCCGCCCCCTGGACCCACTGGGGGGCTTACAGCGCCCCCACACCCCCAGCTGTTATAAGCAATGATGGAGTCATTGCATGCGTGCATACGGCACACTGCTAGACCCTTGAGGGCAAAAAAATTTTCACGACTTTGGCCCCCCCACTTTCAAAAACGTTTTGCCGGCCCTGCTCCCCCCGTTGGTTTGGCACTTGATAGTAATTTCAAACTTGTGTTTCTTATAGAAGTTTCTTGTAAAAAAAACTACGTTAGAGTATGTTCACCACAACAGCAGCAGCAACAACAATAACCAGAGTGTTGAATAACTTTGTTGCAATATTTCGAAGAGATAACGAATGGTTGTAACATACAGTACAATTTTGTTCAAAAGTCTTTCAACATTTAAAAGAACCACCTGTAATGCCAGGGCTGCTTCAAACATGCAAGCATCACTCAATGCAGTCTGGAATCAAATGAAGGATGCATCTCAAAGATATGCACAGGTGTGCCTAATTTTAGAACTGAGTTAACGGAAATACCTAATACACTGTAAAGTCTAATAAAACTGTTTTATAGTGATCAAAAGCTGCAGAATTCTATTCTATTCTACATTGTATTGGTGATGCATTTTGGTGATACTAGCAAAAACGTCGAGTAAACACTTAAAGCACACACTTGAAACAGAGTGTCTACTTGCACACCTGACTTTTACTAACAGTTTTAGGCCATGCAAAATTGTCAAGTGTGCATAAGCAATAAGTCAGGTGTGCAGCTGGGCACTTTGCCTCAGGTGCGCTCTTCAAGTGTATCATCGAATTTTTGGCTTGCAGAATAAAACCAAAATATTTATCCCTGTAATTTATACTCTATTTATTCCTATAAAGCTTAAGTTAAGCAATTTTACCACACCCTATCATGCCCTCAACACCTTTTCATGAACATTCCTGGGTGTGTAGTGTCATTTAAGAAGGACATATTGTGTGTGCTCTTGATTCTACAAGCATCTTGCCAAACTCTACAGTATGGACTTTATGGACTATATTGGTGACTGTAGAGATATTTTCAAGCAAATGATAACTGTTAGGGACATAAGCATAGGAGAGTGGGTGCAATTGCTGCAGCCCCTTCAGTTAAACAGAAATCTGTTTCATTTGGGCAAGCGTTCTGAAAGAACAATAAAAAATTTGAGCAACTTTTCTGACTGATCTCCATATCTCACAGACAGACAGTTTGCAGTCCCCTAAACTTGAAGCCCTCCTATAGCCATGGTAATGGATAAAGTTGTGCTCTTTATCTTGTAGGAAACCGCCATGTACCCTCCAAAGGAGCCAAGGCTTGTTGCAGTTAGTAAAACAAAGCCAACTGAAGTAATTGAGGATGCATATGCTTGTGGGCAAAGAAGCTTTGGTGAAAATTATGTGAGTTTTTCCTACAGCTTCCTCAGTTCATTTCATGTATAACTACTCTTGTAAATCAAGAATTGAAAATAGCTAATGGATGTTGTGGTATTCAATACAAGGATAGGGGTAATGGGGACCTGTCATTGAACTTTTCAAGTGCATAGTGTGTGCATGGAATTGTTAATACTTATCCTGTATTCCTTTTTGATTTTAGTAAGCTAATGGATTAGCTTAGCTGTATTTTTTGATTTCCTCAGTCTTTTCCAAAGCAAAATATTTCATGAAAGTTCTAGCAATATCTCTATTTTGGGAAAATGATGTGTATCATTCAATAACAGTACTTTATTCTAGTTTAGCTTTGAATACCATTAAGAATCTGCATATTTGTTTCCTAAAAAGCAGTTCCAACATGATTATTCCATATAGATAGAGTTATATATATATATATATATTTATATATAATATATATAAAATATATATATGATATATATATATATATATATATATATATATATATATATATATATATATATATATATATATATATATATATATATATATACATCACAAGACACCAGACAGCTACTTTAAAGTTATTGATTCAGCTAGAATGTACCATCATACATACTGAATAATTTCAATTCCATATTTTGCTGTCCTGATATTCGGCAATAGCAAATGACTTTTACTTCTCAAATTATATTGGACATCTCTCTAAGTAAGTAAGTAAATGTGATTTTCATAAATGTTGGATTTAGATTATTTTTTGTATTGAAAATTTCAACTGTTAGCAACTGCAGATTGTGCTTATGAATGGTCACATATTTTTCTTTTATTTGTTTTAGCTTTAATTCACTGCCTTTGCATACCAGCCATTGTATATATATATATATATATATATATATATATATATATATATATATATATATATATATATATATATATATATATATATATATATATATATATATATATATATATATATATATATATATATATATATATATATTTATATATATATACATGTATGTATATGTATATATATATATATAAATATATACACACACACATATATATACACTATTTCTCACTAATTTGTTGGTTCAGTTGAAAAAAATGTCAATTTGAAATTTTGCTAGTTTGTTGCAAATATGAATACTTTAAGATGATTAACAGTATTGATTAGAGATAAATGGTACCACTATACTATAACTGATGTAATATTATGTGTGCAAAAAGATAGTGTTTTAGCTACAAAGGCATAGAAGCAATGCTGAGATAAGATTTTTGCCCCTCTCCAAGGTGATCTCCAGTTCTTGGCTTGAAAAGCAGCTGAGAGCTAGAATTTAAGTTAGACCAGATCTCAAATTGTTGATATTCAATATGTAGCTTTTGTCAGTAGAGCTCTGCAGTAAGTCAGCATTAGGGAAGCTTGATGCGTAGAAAGGCAGTCACGTGTGCTATAGGGAAGATGAATTAGTTCATGCCCTGAGACACATGCGCTTATTTGCTGGAGTTGATAATTTCTTTTGTGCTTTCTCTCTACTTTCCCATTTTATGTGTTTGGAAGTTATCAGAATTCCAAATGTTTGTCTCTTTTAAGTATCAGAAATTAGAATCTTTTATAGTCAGCAGCAGGGGCGTTGTGGCTTCAAAAATGGGGCTGGGCAATTTTGATGACTTGGGGGCCCATTCAGCAGCAGACATCCTTTTCTCAGCCTAGCCAGTAGATCAGTAAAATAAGGTGCCTGAAGTGCATTCCATATAAAGCACATGCCAGAGATTCATTCATTGACCTTTGTTGTTTTGCTTAGGGCTGCCGAGAGAATTGGGAGGCCCCCCTGCGATTGAGACGAGCAAAAAAATTTTCAGGATGGAGAAAATTAACCTAGGGAAAGTGCTGCTGGTTTATGTTTTGAGACCCCCGGACCTTGAAGGATTGAGTGTTCTCCTCCCCTCTGGGTTGCCCTGTTTGTGCCAAGGGAGTTTTAGATAAAAAGCAATTCGAATAGGAAGGATGGAGCAAAAGGGAGGTGCAAGCTGTATCATAGAAAACAGACTTACTGCAGCAATGGTGGGTTGGACAACTGGTACACAATTGTTAGAAGGCTATAACCCTGAAAAAGGTTTTACAGGCATACGGGAATAGCGAGAAAGAAACTGGGGGTCTGGGTAATTTATTAAAAATTTATTGAGGTAGTGACCTCTAAAAAGCTGGAAAACACCTTTTTGCAAAATAGAACATATATTTTTATCATGGATCTTTATGTTGAGTAGAAAAAACTGGTCCCTCATCCTGGTTTTGTTGAAGTTTGAAGACTTAGAACGAGAAAGAAGGTATGCTAACCTTTCCAGTTTGCTGTTGTAGGCAAAAGAGAGCAAGAGGATCAAGAGTGCCCTTTTTGAACTACAATAGCGTGCTTTTCAAATCATCAGGCACTAAATATGTAGTAAGGAACAAGGAAGCAACGCACTCTTAATTTTAAAACAATTTGCTTGTCTACAAAGCATGAAAAATGGATTCTGCATTCATAACACTTGAAGTCTCTTCAACCTTCATTTGACATCTGCGACAGGCCCACCGGAAAATTTCCCAGTGTACTGACTAGCCACAACGCCCCTGGTGAGCAGTCACAAAATATATTCATACCAGCTTAGCAAAAATTATGGCTGAAATGCAGTTTCCTTTTTATTACTTGATTACTTTTGATAACGACTTTTGATTACTTTTTGGATTGCATAAGATTTTGATGCTTTACATTTCCAATGACAAGATTTACCTTTAGCATCGCATGTTTTCTAGCAACTGCTGTTTGCTTTGCACATTGCAAATTGAATCCACTTAATCTGAACCCTTTACACACACACACGTGCGCACAAGCAGGCTTTTAAATTACGTTAACTGACAAAAGGTATAATGTTACCTACAAGTCAGAGAAAAAAGTTGTAGTTTTGTAAATTCATTACTTCGTCATTAACGCGAGAACAGGAGCAGAACAAAGCAAACCAGAACAGAACAAGAGATTTGGTAATAACAGTATAGAATGTCATACAAAAAGCTCGCAAATAGACAAAAATATCTCGTTATTGAAGAAGCTGAGGTCGTGCCTTGTTCATGGATTATTCTCGAATTTCAGCAAATTTGAGTCCCGATATATTTAAAGATTGCATTCTTTTTCCAGTTGTGTGTCTTGAACACGTTTTGTCGAATTCCTCTCTTTCTGTAACGACATTTTTTCCTATGGGAGAAAGGAGCGGTTATTTCAGGCAGATCACACACAAAGATTTCAATTGTCTGTTATTACAATAACGATGGCTCTCTTCTTCTATCTGACCTTCTCATTTTCAATGGAATAAATGCTGAACTGAAGTCAAAATCGCGGAAAATGCGAATTGAAATGTGCATGAGCATGCGCAAACCACTGCGTGGAAATGATGTAGTGGAAAGTAAGGCAGCTGAAGCAATTGTTGATGAACTTGAAATACAGGTATTAGTGAAGCATGCTACAGATGCGGTTGCCATCTTTCGCCATTGTTCGTTTGCAAAAAGGAGGAGAAAGCACGACAGATTATGGGAATGTGGAAGCTACGTTGTACAGCATGCAAGAACTGAGAACTACAGATTAAATGGGTATACACGTCGAAGGATTATATCAAGATATAATGTATATCTAGTGTCGTTATCTGAGTCCTAAAGAAAATCTCATTACAGGAAGCCCGATTGTGGTATAAATACTCTAAATAATCTACATGTGCAGTCAACTGCTTAGATAGAAAGAGTTGGCTATTTAGCTGACATTAGTTTTACCGTTCATGTTATACCACTTTACCACAGCACGAAACAGCGGCAACATTCTTTTGACATACTTAAAAGCTTTTTTCATCCGACACTCATCAGAGTATGAAAACGTCGGATAGTGACCTAAAGGTTAGCCGAAATATATATCCAGATGCAGTTAATGTGATAGGATACGTCTAATTGGCCCCAAGTGTGACCAATTAGGACCTATTAACATTGTTTACTTGAAGATTCCCAATGAGAAAACAAGCTCTTTTTGTCTACACAAGACTGGGTTTTGAGTCTTGATGTAAACAGATTCCAAAACACTAAAATGAAAAAACGATCTTGCTTGCCCAATGATCCGAAAATTGTCGTCTGTATATGTTTTGGCGCATTCTGGATTTGCAATAAGACGTTGTCCTATGGCCAACTCACACTTAATTTTAGAATTGTTCTTTTTACATATATGAGGTGGCTGTTCTTTTGCGGCATAACTTTTCTTCCTGATGCTCGTGGGGACATGCTGTTTTATTCTGTCTGCTAGTCTCTACGTAGTGCATCCTACGTACCGAGCTAATCATAAATTCATAAACAACACAACTCTTTTGAGTGGTGGGAACGTAATCTTTTTTAGCAGATGGTAGCATAACTCTAGTATTGTAAACCATGCGGGGTTTCACAACAAAGTAACAAGCTGTAATGGCTTTACTAATTTTATTTTTATGTGTTTTAGGCAAGCCATACATTCGCGGTCGTTGTGAGCCTGTGGGTCGAACTTTTTCGTGCTGTGGTAAAGTTCTGTAGTATCAACAGACTATTTATACTACTTTCTTTCTAGGTTCAGGAGTTAGTAGAGAAAGCAAAGAAATTTAAGGTATGCTAATTAATATTTTTTTATGTTTGCCAGTTTTTTATAAATGATGATACTAAATGCATTTTTCACAGTCAAGAGCTCTCGTGTCATCTGACGGTAGAAGATATTTTTAAGACTTGAGTCTGTGAAATCTCCGTAACATAATTTCTAAATATACAAGCTATTGGTTGATCTTACTGTAAGTGCAATCCTTGTTAACATCTTTCTTTCCAAAACAAAGTTCTGTTCGAATGTACAGCTTCCTTCGCTAGGGCCTGTACAATGTCTGGTAGTATCAAGAAACTCGCCAAATTTTTCCTCAAACTAAGAAATGGTACGCCTCTGGAGATTCACAAGTCCCATTGTGAATGTTCACTATGATACTTCTCAAAATTTAATTGGCGTTTTAAAGGCTTATAGAACTTTTCATGAAGAATGGCTTCAAAGCCGGCTTATACTTCTAGGCTATTTCTTTTAATTTACATTTGAACAGTCTCTTTTACCTTTAAACTCTACCTGGTCTTCTGTGCAAAGCCAAATGCTTATATGCACAATCAGTTTTACAGTGCGATGCATAGTAATACATTTTCCACTCAAAGCAACCTCCCTAAGTGGAGCATAAGCTCATCATCATACTGTTCCACCTGCGTAAGTCATGAGACGCTTCTTTTTATAGCTGCAGGTTGTAAGAGCTATCTAACCCTAACCCTAACCCTAACCCTTTTTATTGCTGCAGGTTGTAAGAGCTTCAAGGTCGCTTTGCATGGCGACACGACTTTCTTCTGAAATTCATTTATAAATGAATTTCAAAAGAAAGTCGGCTCACAATGTAAAGCGACCTTGATCAAAATCTATTCGGGCCTTTTTGACTTTCTATAGTTTGCTGAGACAAATTAGGGCCTGGACTCCTCCTTGTTTTCCGTTCAAATCTTTAAATTCTTGAAATACAGCGGGCTGTTGTAATTGCTAAGTATCAATAAACAGTTAATGTTCTCCGCTTCTTGATATGCTCAAAGCTTCGATTTTGATTATTTTTCTAATTTGGTACCGGGAAAAGGTAGATTTGATATTAATTGTTAGTATAACGTGGTATAGGAAAAAGGCGGATTTTGTAAAAATTTTTAGCATACCTTGATATTTGATTAAAAAAAATTGGACTTGATGAAAATTTTTAGCTTAATTTGGTGTAGGAAAAAGGTGGATTTGATGAAATCAAGTGGCATTTTATTGGTCATTTGCAAAGAAACAAAGTCAATAATCTCTGCAGTAAGTATTATGTTTAATTTTACTTCCTTTTTGTGAATATTGGGGTGACTGAAATTTGAATATCATCATCAAGCTAGCATACCCGTTGCAATTGTTCTTAGCCTTTATTAAGTGGTTTGATGGCGTGCAGAACAAGGGCCGTTAGACAACGTCAAATAAGCACTAAAGGCTGTGCCACTAGCATGATTGTATGCACCAGAGTCCACCAACCTCCAACCACAGGGCCAGAACAACCAGCTGCGCTACCACCCAATCTGACCCCAGCGTTTGCGGCAAAGTGCATATATATTAAATGTAATGTGCTCTTTTTGACAAGGTGCTGATGTTTGCTTTACAATTTACAGTTTTTGCAGTTTGCTAATTTCACCTTTACTATATCAGCCCAAAAACCTGAACAGCAGTATCTAAAGGAGGACGGTATACTGGAAACATTTGGTCCCGCAAAAGTAGTGTACAGTGATTTTGACCCCGGAGACCAAGAAAGTTGATCACATAGACAGATTTTAAGACGTTTATTGAAATGAGACCACTGTGGTAGAGCTTCATGCATACTATATCCAAAAGTCTAACTGACGTCATGAGTGAAAACCGTTTAAACATCAATAATTTTATAACTCTGAGTGCATTATATGTTTTAGGATTATCGTGATGTAAATGCACATTTTTCCATTTTGATAATTCCAAAGTGAAATGATTGAATAGGTTTACTGAAATTTCATAATTATTAGAATTTATAACATGTGGACTATTGCATTGTAATATTAGTGAATTATATTCTTAATTATATGGAATTATATGTTAATTTCAAGAGTCTTAGATATGGCATTTATGAAAACTCTCAAAAACTCTTTACGGTTAACTTTCTTTCAATGAGGGAATGCCCAAAAGCTGCATTTTAAAAGTGGACTTTGATGCACATAATGGACTGCTTAAGGCATAGAAACTATGTTAAAATCTGAGTTTACTTGCATCATCATCATTAACTTTGCTGATTTTTAAATGCACGGCAGTTTTAATAAGAGTTTATTTATTTGAAAGTTTTTCATTCACAGGTGCTCCAAATTTGGAAATGGTGGAAACTGTTGATTCAGTTAAATTAGCTGATGCATTAAATCGTTCATGGGGAAACGCAAACAATGGAAGACGATTAAAAGTTATGGTGCAGGTTAATACAAGTGAAGAACAAAGTGTGTTTTTCGTTGCCTTTCCATAGATGCGTAGTCTTACTCATATATATCTACTCTGTTAGTGATTTTTGACTGTAGGAACAGTAGTTATGACTGATAGGTTGATTCCCTGTGAACATTGTTTACCAGAAATATTTGTGTTATGGACTACCTGTGGACACTATGCACTGTTTATATTACAAAGGACTTTGAATAGTTGTTTATATAATATGGACTATCGAAATATCAGATAGAGCTTAAGTCAAGGTAAATCACAACTAATCTTTTCAATCTAGAATTATTTTCTACATCATTTCAATGACCATTTGATTTATCCTACATTTATTTTCCTCAGAAGCATTTTGGATCGAAGAATTGCTCTCAATTCGCTTGAGCACGGGACTTTACGCATCGAATTTCACGAATTAATAGATCATTAAAGAAACTTTCTTAGAATTACAGATGCCATCTACAGATGCACTTTTCCAGATTATTTCTTATTGAATATCGAATTTTGAATCTTCCTGTTTAGATAAAAGTGGTTGTTCAGGCGTCCAAAGCTGCTTGGATCTTGTAACACACATTAGAAATACATGTATGAATTTGGAATTTGTTGGTCTCATGACCATCGGACGTATTCGGACACCAGCTAGTGACGAACCAAACCCAGATTTTGAGGTTTTTACTTTATTATCACCATTGTAAACTTTTCAATTTCTGGATTGTCCTTAGAAATTTTGGAAAGTATTTGAAAATTGTTGCAGATATGTTATCCTATACAACTTTTAGAGCTGTGTTAGCCACAGTAAAGAAGTTACGTTTTTGGTTAAAGATTTTGCTTAAATGTTACAAAATATTCAATAGTCAGCTATGAGATGCGGCTGATGGTGTAGCTGTGGGTTCTCCTTCAGCACCCACTTGTCCTATAATATTTACGTGTGCTTGAGAGTAAAACTTTCTTATCAATTATCCATCGGAGCTTAAGCAGTTCCTTTTTGGAAAATACTTCAATGATACCGAACTGTTTTGAAAATTCTACTGAGTACAAAAATTTGCAAATTGTAATTCACTATCTTCTTGGATGTTGTATTTGCCGATGGATGTAATGACTTTTCCAACGAGTAATAAAAGAAAAAATTGTACGGTCTTAATAGCTTTGGTAGCCTATCACTTATTAATTTTGAAATTATTCGTATGAACATCCTGGTTTACCGCGCTTTTCACATCTTTTCTTCCTACTTTCATTTTCGTAGTAAGCTATGTAATATCAAAAGATTTTTCCAACAAAATGCTATCCCTTTTCCGCTTGTTGACCAGAGTATTAAATAGATGTCTGGATAAGCATTATTCCAATACATCCAAGATTTTATCTACTTTTTGCTTTTCTTTCCTATTTGAATATAATTCTCGTATTAGAAAGAAGCTTAGCAAGTTTTTAAATAAAGCACACCCTCTCATTAGATTTTAGGTTGTTCTTCAACCACCTAAATGCATGGAAAGCATGTTCTTCTCTAAGAGTTCTTTCTCCACAAGATTTATTCCTCCGTTGATCACATTTATGGAACTGGCCTTGTTCTTCTGTCAATAATTTTTGCATCCTTAAGGATATCCCTTTCCATAATATACAAAAGTCTTGTTTATCTTTGCATCGCCAGTACTTTTTTCTGATTATTTCATTATAACCATGTAACTTTAATTTGTTGGCTGTTTATGTTTGGTTAAAGCTCAAAACTGAAGAAATATGGTATATTTTTCCGCTAATCGATATTATGAACATTGCATCACTATTTTGAAAAACACAAAAATCTCTTGTTTTAGTAGTAGACCGCCATATTACTACATTCAACATAACGAAATATGTCCAAAAGTGAAGTAGAACATACGAAGCATCTAAAATGGAAAAAAATTAGTGTGAAACATTTAAATGTTCACTCAAAACACATAGATTTTCTGCGTTTCCATTTATATTGGTGCTTGGTGTCATGAAGCAGGCCCCATATGTGGTCTCCCATCATACGCGCATTGTCAGTATCTCTGCATTTGACTTTGTTAATCCAAGATCCCTGATTAGGTCTTTAAGCTCTGATTGGTTCGGAAAATGAGGTTCAACTTCAATAGAAGACACATCATAAGGAATATCATCATCTGTTTCACTGTTGGAAGAATCTCAGGAGACCTATGAAGGACCATTTGGAACAGGAGGTTCTTCACAGTGCTTAACGGGTCACAGAGATGAAGGAAGGTCAGGATAGTCGAAGACATCTGTTTTCTTTCCCCTATGGTGACCAGTCACCACAATCTTGCAAAAATAGCAGTTCTCCAAGTGGTCTGTAGGCTCACGACAGATTCTCGACACTCCAAGTTTCATTCGTCGACTTTCCCCTTTACACCACTCCTCCAAAGTTGATCGACAGTTTCCACAGATGACATGCGGCCCCCAAGCGTTATCTTGGCCCCCAACTTGAACACCAAAGTATGTATAGAAAGCCGTACAGAAGAGATTTCCTTCAACAATTGTATGCTTCACCGACTTGGCGCTTATAAACATACCACAAATATAGCAGAAACTGTCAGGATCACACTTGCAGAAGCCGCGAGAAGTAGCCATTGTCATGGCAAAGAGTTAACTGACTGAAATTCTGCTTGAAAATATAATAAATCTATTTGGAGAAGTCATCCAGTGCTGTGGAATGTAACTGATATGTTGATTTAGTACTAAAAATGGAGTTTGGTGTTTTTCCAAATATTGATGTAATTTTCTTAATATTGATTAGTGGAATGAAATACACGTCTTTTTATAAGAAAACCATAATTTTGCCTGAACCTCAATTTTCTTAACTTTTCGCGAAATTGAGCCTTAGATTCTCTTAAATTTTACTTAACTTTTTCTGAAATAAACTGGCTAAAATGGGTTACACATTCGTTATCAATTTTGTATTCTTGAATTCGAAATCCATCTTTATCATTTTGAATGCAATAATGATGAATAATCGATTTTTGGCCAATAAAAATGTTTCATTTTGAAAATTGAGCCTCGTTATTTTCTTAAGATTTTCTTAAGATTTTGACAATTTGAGCCTCATGTTCTTATAAACTGTTTTCTTATAAAAAAACGTGTATTGCATTTTTCTTCAGTTTTGAGGCTCAACCAAAACTTAAAAAGCAAAAAATGTAGTTAAGCAGAAATTTTATTTTTTTTGTTACATGGTGATAATTATTTGAGAATTTTCTGTCATTTATTTATCATGTATCACTTCTGAGAAAGTTTTTCTACTCTATTTTGTTTTTCTAGCTTTTTGCCTTATGTATTTCCTGAAAATAGACTAGTATTCGAAGTTTTCTTATTATATCTTAGTCGTATCGATTAGTTATCAATCGATATAGCTTAGTCTTCATTCTTCTGGAAGTACGAAATTATAGTCTCTGCTATTCTGACTAATTTATTTTTTCGTCGTGATCCTCACGGCTCAGTTTCAAACAAAGCGGAGTTTTTCTTCAAAAGCCTCGATGCAGCATTTGTTTATGATCCATCAACCATTTATTACAATTGATATTTCGTCACATATCTCACTAAATAATTCCTGGGTTCTGCTTTCATGCAGGGAATTAGAATGTAAAATAGGCCCAATATTTTGGAAAGTTTTGTTGGAAAACGTAGCAGTGCTCCTTCTAACGTACTAAAACTGAAGTTATTCCAAATTTTCTGTTTTCAAAGCTAAATGCTTGATATTAATGGCTATTTTCTACTTTTTTATGGTTTGTTTCAGGTATTAGTGTCATACAGAGAAGAAATTTGTAAAGTGCTAGGCCTTTTACTAAATGATGTTGAGCTCAGTATGGGTATGTCTGCTGATTTTGTCGCAGCTGTAAGTATGATTTTTTTCTAGTCTTGCTTATATGTGAAGTCCTTTTCAAGCAGTCATTATACCTGGTAAAGCCAATGTGATATTACTTTGCTGAAAAACAGTAGACTTGTTTTTACTTTTGGCAAATCAAGAAATTCTTCGCATTTTAGATACTTGCTGGAAGCACCAATGTACGAGTTGGCAGTGTTATATTTGGCAAGAGAGACAGTTGAGTATCGTTACAGTTAGGATCCTGTTTGGTTGATCAACATATCTCTTTCTTCAAAGAAGAAACATTTTCCAATATCATATTGAATAGTGATATTTGTTTTGTAGTGCCTAGTACTAGAAGAACTTCTTCAAGAATTTTAAGTTTTTGTATAAGCTCTTTTAGTATCTTTTGCAAAATCATGGGTAGGTTTACTTACAATTAATATTATGGCATCCTCTTTTACATTTAATTATACTTTTTCCGCAGTAAGCTAAGGATGTTCTTGGTCGCTTTTCTTCTTTTACATTTCTTTGCAGGACCCTTCGAATTTTCAGTTTATCTCACATTTTAGCTTTCCAGTTTTGCTTCTAGCTGCACAATTACATCAAGTATGACACCATATTCAACGAACTGGAAATACACTTCTTTTATATATCCGTAAAAGTTACAATACAAATTTACAATACTGACAAAATTACACACTACCATACTACTAGAACGATACCCCAGGGAGCAAACGACTTCCTCGAACACAAATTTGAAAACTACAGTTGGTCTCAGCTCAGATGCCACAGAATATGTCCGTGAAGCGAAACAATTGGTGTTTTTTTGTGGATATCGTCCAGGGACATTGTGACTCCAAAATACAGTAGCGCTTGCTCCACTTTCGCATTGTTTTAAATCCCCGTCGTAATGCCTTTGTCCCGTTCTAACTCAACTTAGGCCCTTTCTCGAACTATTTTACTTTCTCTTTTCTTTCTCTTTCAAATTTATTCGCCCTGCGTCTTATATCTTTTAAGCTATGGAATTAAATCTTCTTTGCAACTCAGGTTGACCATAACTCAAATAAGCACTGGTCTGGCAGCCTATTGTTCAAACTCTTTGTTCTTGCTTTCTGTTATCACCTGACCAAAGTAAGGGGACAAAGCAATATGCCAGGCTGTTATGATGGGAAGACAGCATAGCTATTTGCATGCATTAGAGCATGGTGGGATATAATTGTGCAATGCTATGATGTGGTATATCCCGTGGTCAATCATATTCTGGAGTCAGTATTTTCTGTATCCGAAAGTCGAAAGTCGAATGACTACGTACAGTGGAAAAATGCAACATTGAGTTTTGTAAAAAAGTACAGGGTACTTGATGATGATTTCAAGCGACAGATTGAAAAAGGAAATGTTTTTATTTGTGAGCGGCACTATCAACAAGAAGATCTAGAGTTCACAAGTAAGTAACTGGCCTGCTTTTTGCCTGAAGTGTAGTCTTTGCATGAGATTTACAAAATGGAGTACATGACATAAGCAGTTCCCACACCTATGTATTCTAGTGTGGAAACACATGTAAACTGTGTTACAGTATTTTGGTGATCACACCCTCAAGAATCATGCAAATTAGAAACTCCAATTCATTCCTCAATATTCCACTGTGCACCAAATTTTTGACAGGAAATAGCGTTGTCTCTTAAATAAATATTGAAGTATTTCTGCAAATCTTGAGCAAAGCAGAAAAATTAAGAAAAATTTTCTGTAACTTTAAATTAAAAAGGGGCCCTGTGCCCAAAAAATGTTCAAGAAGAAAAAATTTGGATAAAATAAGAGGGGGTATTTGTTATGACATGTGTTTTTTTCACTTTTAGGTGGTGGAAAGGGACAAGATCTTTGTGGAACAATGGGAAACAAATAGTATGGGATCACTTTGTGAAAATTGTGCTGGATGAAATGAAATGTGGTTTAAAAATTGCTCTTAGGTTATCACAAGAACATGTACAATTAACCCCATTTTCATGCATGAAAGTACGACGTGCAGTCCAGTTGCTTAGTGGCACTGTGTCAAAGAATTTGAAAAAATATTATCCAGAGTCCATGCATGCTCCTCAGAACTCTGTGGTAACATGGATGGATTTTTTGACATCTTGAACAGTAGGAATAGAAAGAGGGTGTTTTTAAGCGAAATGTTTTTTACTGCCTTTCCAAACTGAAACAGATGAGAGATTTGACTGGTTAGAGAGTCACTTTCTCCAGTATTTTGAGCAGTGGAAACATAGCATCGCAAGCCGTGAAGGAGACTTTTCAAAAGAAGACAGAGATAGAATGTTCTTGTCAGCACAAACATATGAAGGTCTTAAAAATAACTGTGTACTCAGTTATTGAAGCTACAAAATTTCTGCTTCAGAATGGCATGCAGTGTGTACTTACAGAAAAATTTAATCAAGACTGCTTGGAATAACACTTTGGAAGACAGAGAAGTCTTGGTAGGAGAAGTGACAATCCTTCACTATATCAATTTGGCTATGATGAGAACACATTAAGAATGCAAAGATCTGTTGTTTGTAGCACAGGCAATAAAGAAGGAGCAAACAAATACAAGACAAAAAACATTCATGGTACACTGTTGACACTACACCTTTGAAGCAAAACTCAAATAAGAATCGTGTTTTGAATATTTTGAATGAGTTGAGATGTTTCTCAGTACATATTATTCAGTAACATCTGGTTTATCTGTTGCCTTTTTGATATCTTTCCTTAAGGCTCTAGCTTTACTTTTTTCATAGCAAATTTGTGATTTTTAACAAGATTTTTTGCAAAAGAAAATGCCTGTACTCTCAAATATAGCTTTAGCATGTTCTCTAGCACACTGAACTTTACTTCTGACTTTATTGAGTAGTTTTCATCATAATCAACCAAACTGTTGTACATACAATTACCTGTGTATCCATTATTACCTGGCCAATTATTAACTGCACATCTAGTTTAGTAGTGTGGCTTGATTTTTCTAAAGTTTTTCTGAATGCTTCTTCTGCAAGGACAAATATTTGCTGAATTTCTACCTTAACAACTATTAATCCACCACGAGTTGTTGTTTTGATCAATCTGTGGCTTCTGATGTCATTTCCTATTGGATTATTTAGAAGGCAAATGACAGACTGACTTGTTTCAGATTTATAGTTTGAGCTCCTCCATGTTTTCTTCAGCAACTTATGTACCACATAGCCACATAGATATCTAGCTTAGAGCTAGACAACAAATTGCGCCTCTTGAAAAAAATACAGGATTTTATCCCCCAGATGCTTTCCCAAAGTGTTGACATGGGCACTGGAAGACCTAAATAAGTTTTTCACCATTCACAACAATTTTTCCGTAAAAGAATGAGTAAAACTTTTCTGCATCTCCACATTTTTCCAAAATATCATAGGCTTTTACAAGCTCATTTTGCAAGCTGTCAATCAGTTGAAAGTCATGTTCCGCAATCCTCTCTCTTAGGGCCTGTGGATAGCAGCCATTTGCTAGTAACTCAGCTTTTGATTTCTGCACGAGTTTCAGTATATCACATGGCTGTAAGGAGCCTTCGTGTCGAGAATCAGTTGGTGAATGCTTTCTCTTGACATGCCTATGTAGGCCGAAGTTAACTCTAAAGGCAGATCTCCATTAGAGCGAATTAAAGCGAATTTTTCGAGCGATCGCTAAGAATCAATATCCATGCTTTTGCGCGTTCGCCAGCGAGTGAGTAGATATTTCTCGTTTTGGCGCCAACATGGTTAATAGATGTCAACAAATATGGTGGATAGGGATAGAACTCACTTTTCATTTCTCTTGGCTTTGAGGCAAAGAATCAGAAATAGGAACAGAAATAAGAAAAGGAAGCACCAATATTAGGTTCGTCCGATAGTTTGTGAATGTAAAGATAAGGGTGAGTTTCGTAAGCTTGTTCTGGAAATGAAACGTTGTGACACAGAGTTATTTTAAAAATATTTTCGAATGCTGCCTACTAGATGGGGCTTGTTTCCCCTTTGCTAGCTAAAAACTGTCGAAATAGAGAGCCAGTCAGCCCTGAACAGTGTTTATCGGTCACGCTGCATCACCTCATAACGGGAGATTCACATTAAACAATTGGAATGAGCTACCGTTTGAGTCCAACAACCGTGGGACAAATCATACTAGAGACATGTAAAGCTATATGGACAGTGCTTATGCAACATAATTACCTCAAGGCTCCAAGCACCGAACAGGAGTGGAATGATATTGCCATTGGTTTTGAAATGAAGTGTAATTTCCCTAATTGTATTGGAGCCATTGATGGTAAGCATGTGTTGATTCAAGCTCCACCACGAGCTGGTTCAATCTTTTATCATTATAAGGGTACATATAGTATTGTACTAATGGCAATTGTCAGCAGTGACTAAAATTTTACCATGGTAGATATTGGCGAGGCAGGGCGTCAAAGTGATGGAGGAGTTTTCGCTCATAGCCAGATTGGGTATGCTATGAACAATGGCATGATGAACTTGCCATCACCACGAAAGCTATCCAACCAGTCGCCTAATTTCTGTATGTATTTGTTGGGGATGAAGCTTTCCCATTAAGGGTAAAGTTTATGAAGCCATACCCAGGGGGTGTATTGGCATAAATGAGCGTGTTGCAAATTATCGTATTAGCAGGGCCAGAATAGTTGTGGAAAACACTTTTGGAATATGTGCCTCAAGATTCCGAATTTTTCGGAGGGCAATCATTGCAATAACGGCCTTAGTAATTGCAACTACAAAAGCTGTTGTAACTTTGCACAATTTTCTTATGTATGCCAACAATGAAAGGAGAGATAGATATTCCTCTACTAGTTGTGTTGATGAAGATATGGCAAGGGGAGTAGACAGCTGTGGCATGTTAGGTGTAGGTCTGGTTGGATCAACGAATTACGGCAAGGAAGCAAAAATCGTCAGGGACAATTTCAGAGACTATTTCATTTCCGAACAAGGATCATTGCCCTGGTAATTGGACATGGTTACTAGTACACTGTGCAGCTTTAATAAATAGTTATCTTTGATATTAGTAATATTGAGATGATAAATATGATTGTAGAACAAAGCTGCGTAGATTGAAATTCAAATGGCTGTTGGGAGCATCCAATCATAGTGAGGTGGAAGTAAAGGAGAGTAAGGATCATGGGGTTATGATCCATGGAGCATTTTCAGAGCCACACCCTCCAGATGATAGGAAATTGCCTTTTCAAAATAGATGGATTCCCCTTTTTAAGTTAGAAAGCAGTGTTGTTGAAATCATAGCTATACAAATTAGAACTAGCACTGTACCTCTAGTGTTTATTGTTGTAACAAATTTTATTCATGCAATTTCAAACAATGTAAGGGACCTAGCCCCTGCTCGGATAGCTAGAGAGGCTTAGTCTCCGGGCCCTTCCGCTTCTACAGCTCTGCCTGATATTACAATTTGCTTTGATTCTTTCCGTTTGCTGGCACTTTCAGCAAACACAGAAGAGCAAACACTCATTATGTTTTAGCATATTATAATATTTTAAACAGTTAGAGTTTGAAAATGATGAACTGCTACACTCAGTTAATGCCATTTGGTGATTACAGTTCTGTTCAATCAGTTTCATTGTCAAATTCAATGTCAAACAATAATTTTTGCATCTCAAACTTTGCTTTCCTATTTTTTTGGGAGGTAGTGATGGCAAAATAGGAATTAGACTCCTACAAAACAATTCATCAGCATCTTCTTTTGCATCCTTTTGAAAGTTCTCCTTTTGAAGATAGCTTGCTATGGCATTGTTTAATGGGCTTCCAGCAGATTGGAAGTCATCCAAGTGCACCTGACTTTCTCTAGCATTCAACCTCCTTTTTTGCTTTGGCAGGGGGTGTTGCTTGTGAGTTCCTGTTGCTTGACATTTTGCATGGTTTCTTCACGTTCCCCATTGTCAATAGCATGAAACTGGAATGTTTAGATTACTCTCTGTTACTCTGTTGGTAACAGCATCTGAAAGGAAGGCTAATTCCTTAAAATATTTGCATTGAGGCAAACTTGTTAGACCAGCACCTGATATAGTAAGCAGCTCCCTTTTTTTCATACATATTGAGAAAATATCTCAAAGATTCTTCCAATTTCTTTAGTGTGATGTTAGATAGCTTCAAGCATAGCAATAGGGATAGGCTATAGAAAGTGATTTTCTCAAATCCAACTGAGTCCTATCTCACTTTTTCATTTCATATATTTTCTAACATCTGACATTTTCTTCATGAGGCTTTTACCTTGTATGGGACCCCATTCATGATTTTTAGTGAGACATTGCTGTTTTGCAAAATTTTGCAGCAATTCACAATGAAATAGCTTATGAATACAGTATATTTATCAATTTTTCAAAATCTATACATTATTGTGCCTGCTTTTGAGGTCTAGAAATAAATGTTTGGCATTAACATGTTAATAAAATCATGTTTCTACTCAGAAAATGCACTTTTTGTGAGTGTGAGGCAGCTTTTTGCAACATACTACATGTAGTATTTTAAAACATGAAATTTGACTTGATCCAATTGCTACCTCAATATTTATTATTAAATATTTCTTCAAAATAGCCCAGTTTAAATTAGAAGCCAATATAGTGTTACCTTCCACATTTCTAAAATGCAAAACAGCAATCAATAAAGGAGACCTGCACAACGATCTTTCACAGGAAAGTTTTTTCTTCCTCAGAGTGCCCAATGGGCTAATATTATTGTACAAATATATCATTTTAATGAATGCCAGTAATCTTATTGATGTCACGATGATATAATATGCTTGATGTGCATGTTTTTTATTTCATAATGGATTCGCTACTAGCAATGCATTTCAAAATTACCATCTCTTTACATTCCCTGCATACATACTATCTATTTTCTGCAAATGAGAACGTTATCACGTGCGTATATGTATATTTAGAGAATGTTATCACGTGCATATATATATATATATATATATATATATATATACATATATATATATGTATGTATGTATGTATGTATGTATGTATGTATGTATATATATATATATATATATATATATATATATATATATATATATATATATATATATATATATATATATATATATATATATATATATATATATATATATATATATATATATATATATATATATATATATATATATATATATATATATGTACACTTAAAGCATATATATACATATGTACACTTAAAGGCGTTGACGTATCTGCTTAATGCATCCTGGCAATACCAGAAAGTGCCAAATGACTGGCGAAATGGTGTAATCGTCAAACTACCAAAGAAGGGAAACTTGGCTGACTGCAATAACTGGAGAGGTGTCACCTTATTGTCGGTTCCAGGAAAGGTTCTCTGTAGTGTTCTTCTCGACAGATTAAGGGATGTGGTGGATACCAGGCTACGTGAACAGCAAGCCAGCTTCAGAAAGGGCAGGTCATGTAATGAGCAAATCTTCACCCTAAGAAACATCATCGAGCAGTGTCTTGAGAAACAGCAACAACTT
>OLMO02000297.1:7054274-7076536 GCA_900291935.2 Cassiopea xamachana
TAAAAATAATGTATTGTATAAATTGCCTATCTTTCATTGACGAAAGAGAAAAAAGATGAATGATGAAGATGAATTAAAAATAAAAACAAAATAAGTCAGAGTGGTTTAAACACAATGGCATCAGCCTAAAATACACAAATACAAATATAATCATCTTCAGTTAGAAGAAGTTGCTTACCTAAGTATCTTACATTCTGCAAAATTTTTAGCAGTATTTGGCGATTTTTATACTTTTCTGCTGCATGCTGCGATGAAATAAGCTCTCCAATACCTCCTTTGTTGGAAGTCGGCGGGATCAAAATCAGTCGTCCATTGCTTCTCTGTGGCATTCGGACGATTCGTGCTTATGAAAACCTTTGTTTCTTGCAAGGCCATTTTTCCAATTTCGAAATCCCGTCTCAGTAAATGCCGCTTCTCCTTTTCTTGATGAAATCATGTTTAGATGCAAAGCTTTGATGCAAGTGAAGCACAACACAGAGTCTGATTGTTCATCATAATGAAGCCATGGAAACTTGTCGAACCAGGCTGGTTGGAATGAGCGATTCTGTTTCCCAGCTGAATGTCGCAAAAACTTGATATTTCTGGGTTGGTTTGCTTCTGCCAAAAACTTTACCTTTTCGCTTGCTGAAGAGTCTCGGCCTATTTCTTCTGAATTTTCAGTCAATGGTACTTGTTCATCTAATGAAACCCTCTCACTGTGCTCAGCAAGTGTATCCTCGTCCTTATGGTTTGGATTTGAAGTTTTGGTTTGCGTTTGCCCTTCGTTTGGGGTTGTAGAGAGCCACTTCAGCATTTTTACAGACTAATTTTCTCTCTGCAACACTTAAATTCGACCTTTCGAGCTCGAAATTTCAAAGAAGAATGTAGATGAAACTTGTCCTTGTGTGGTCCTTGAAATGCTGACGTCAATCTGATAGTCAACCCGCGTCAACTATTGAAGGACACAAGGAGACAAGGACTTGTGCGGTAAAGGCAGAAACAACAGAATTAAAATTTTTATGCTATATCAAATATCGTACTTGGGAGAATTATTGGGGGGGCTAAAGCCCCCCCAGCACCCCCGCTTCCTACGGGCCTGATACCAATCAGTCTTCTTCTGTTTACCTCTATGCTCTATGGTTTCTGCTTTGTGATTTGGTACAGCTTTTCGTTTGACATCTCCTTTGGCCACTTTATTTTCAGTATTTGTCTGAGCAGGTTTCTTTGAATGACGTCTATTACACTCTCTACCTTCTGCGTTGTTGTCCACAGTTCGCTGTTGTATAGGAAGATGCTCTGCACGTGGCTTGTCAGTAGCCTGCTCTTGGTTGCTACTGATACCTTCTTGCTCTCAAAGGCGTCTTTCAATTTGTTGTAAGCAGACTGGGCGAGTATTTTCCTTCTCTTTATGTCGCTTTCTGTGTGTAGATGGCTCCATAGGTATTTGCACTTATGCCAGTCATCAGTTCCTTCCCTGTGCACTTCATATTCTTCTTTTTTGCTGTTATTCACATTAAAATTTCTATCTTTTAGTTTGGGTGGTACTTGGCTTTTGATCTTTTCCTTCTTTTCTTCTGATGTTGTTGCGTATCCAATGTCGTCTGCATATTGTTGATCTTGTGTGTATTCTGTGATTATTTGCTGGCAGTAAGTGTGGTCTTCTAGATGTTGCTGTAGGAATAATTCTCTGGTGTCTTGTAGGGCTTCTGCTAGGTAAACTATGAAGAAGATGGGGCTGAGGCAGTCTCCCTGGGGCACTCCGATGTTGGTGATGAAGGGTTCTGAGATTTCGGTTCCGATTCTTATTCTTAATTTTACATCTTCTATGAGGATTTTCATCATGTGTAGTTCGTCTGGAGGCAGGAATTCTGTAAGTATTTCTACTAGGTTTCTTCTTTTGACTGTGTCGAAGGCTTTTGACATATCTAACATGAGTAGTGTCACTTTGTAGTCTGCTGATGTTATGGCCTTTTCTGCAAGTATTTTGAAGGCAAAGACTTGTTCTGTTGTACTTCTGCCTATGGTATGCTGACTGGGTGAGGGTGATATTGGTTTTTTGCCTTTCTAAGTTTCTGAGGAGCAAGCAGATAGCAAGGATCTTTCTTAGTGCCAATAGTAATATTATGGGTCAGAGGTGTCCTGGGGGGCCCGGTTTCTTCCCTGGTTTTGGTAGGGGTATCAGTACTCCTTCTTTGACTTCTGTTTGGAATTTACCTGTTTCTGCCATGTTGTTGTATATTTCCGCAATTCCTTCACATATGGTCTCAGGTCCATATTTTATCAGCTCACTGTTAAGTTCGTCTGTTCCTGCACTCTTTCCGGTCTTCAGTCTCTTCACTGCTTTCTCTATTTCTGTACTTGTAAAAGCTCTCTGCATTTTCACCGCTTTTACTTCCCTTCTCATCTCTCTTTTCTCATTATGGATTTGATCTTGGAAGAATTTCTTTACTATTTCTGTTTTGATTTTCTTATTTGTGGTTATTCCATGTTCACTATCTACCAGTATTTTCTTTTTTGGCTCTTTTCTTTGGAGTTCTTTAACTACTCTGTACATTCTTCTGGAATCATCTTTGTATTGTTCGATATCTTCTACTTGTTTTATGATCTTGTTGTTTTCCTCTTCCTCTATCTTTTGGTGTATCTCTTTGAGTGTTGCGTTTCTTTCTTTCCTCTTGGCTACCTTTTCCTTTTCACTTTTGCTGGAGTTTATCTCGTTGCGTAGTTTCAATTGCTTTTCAGATAGTTGTTTGATTTCCTCAATTTCTATTTTCTGGGTTCTTACTTTCTTCTCAAATGTGCTTTCTGCTGCTTCTTTGCATGCCTTCTGTATTGATGTCCATTTCTCTTATGCTGTTGTTGCTGTCATGTTTTCCAGTCTATTTTTGACTTCTTCCTTATACCTCCTCTGTGTTTCTGGGTTCCTTAGATCATCTAGGTTAAGTTGTAAGGTCTTCTTTGCTGGTTTGATTCTATACCATTCTATCTTCATTGTTGCCTTGACTAGTCAGTGGTCTGTTGGTGTCTCAATGCCACTATATGATCTGGAGTCTTGATAGAATATTTTCGGGGAGTTTCTGCCTATTATGTAGTCGATTTGGTTTCTGTCTGGATTTCTTCTGATCCTTCCATCTTTCGGTAAGGGTATCTGCAGTGTCTTTCAAGAATGAAGGAGTTTCATTTAGTGTTCCGATGTTAATGGTGGGTCTTTTTGCATTTTTGAGTGATCTACGCGTTGTGCTTGTTTATGAGATGGCTTTACCTGACTCGGTTTGTCTATATTTGTGGTCTGAAATTGATAGATTAGTCACTTCTATCGCCGGCCTCTGGGCAATTCTGCCATGTTGATCTTGTTATGGACTGTTTAAGGATTCTCAAATTTCTTTTCAGTTCTTTGGCATTCATGTCTCTGTATTTGAGAACAAAAGACGATATATTATTGCTGTTGACAGCATAGAAATAGGAGGACTAGAATGAGCGGTCTATGTTTCGCTTTTGTTTTGTGCGCAATACACATGCAGAGCAAAGATGGTACCAACACGTTGGCAAAAGATGTGTTTAAACAAAGGACTCACAGTGAAAGACTTACGCTAGTCCTCTTTTTTCCTGCTGGATTGCAGAGAAGCAAGCAACAAAAAATCGAGAACAAGTCATATCTAAGTAAGTGGTGCCATAAGTATTTGCAATTAGTTTATTTTCAACCATTTTTAGTTGATTTATTTACTGGTATCGACTTCAGAGCGTAGCAATGTAGGTCGAAGTTTATAGTATCATCCGACTTGGCATTAGTTTTGACGTGCTCTACAGGCAAAGCCTCTACCAATATTTAAACTCTATGTTATTTTGCTTATTCTTTCTGCTTTGGTATTTGCATCTTGTAAAAGAAGCTTTGGAACAGCCGTAGCCTGGCGGTAATACGCTCTAGCAAGACCAACATGGTCCTGGGTTAGATGCCCACCGCATGCCATTGGTGACATCAGGAAGGGCATCCGGCCCTAAATGCTCGCACCAGAACTACAGTCCTCTCAAAGGCACCCTCCAATCCCCAAGGAATTAGGGGAAACGGAGGTAAAATCGAGTAAAAAAGAAGTTTTGGAACGTAGACGAATGGTTAGTTGTAAGAAACTCCAGAGTTCTTTTTGCCATGTCCTAGGCTATCAATTCTAGTGCTTAGTGACTTAGTAGACTCAAAATAAACTTTTTTTGGATCGTTGATGGTAAGGGTATCTGCAGTGTCTTTCCAGAATGAAGGAGTTTCAATTGCACCCATCAAGTACTCTTCAACGTCATTGAATTTTTAAAGTCAAAAAGCCTCTTTGTGTATTTCCCAAAATTGCTCCTTGACTCTATTACGTCGAATAAATCTGTCATCAAAAGGATGAATTCACTTCCTGCCTTATTGCTTTTAGACCCTGCTACCTGAATATTTTGTATAAAGTTTATTGCTATTGAAAAAGAATAACTCACAGTTTATCAAGTCTATCAGCTGAAGTAGTCCTTGCGAGGTGGCAGATTTGATTTTACTTTCATGGATACTAGAGGGACGTTTCTAGCTTCTTGATGTTATACCCAAGTTTTTCAATCCTGCTAATGCTCTACTGAGAGCTCTTGAAAATAACTGCAGACATCTGGTCCTTTCTCAGTGAACAGGTTAACAGTTTTATACATCAAATATTTTAAAATGTCTTGATTTTAATTAGTTACTAAGATGTATGCAATGGAGACATGTTATTTAGAACCTAAATACCATGACAGGAAAAGTATTAGTGACAACTTTGTCATGCACCTTACCCTTAAAAGTGCCACAGTTAGCATTTGCAATAATTTTGGACTGCCTTTACCCTATTTGAATTGTTTTGAGTTGACATTTCATCAACAAACTAAGCTAGCCTTTTTAAGGATCCTGATTCACATACTATATTTACTGACTATAATTTTATCATTAGTGGATGCAGCAAATTTAAGGACTTTCTAGTAACTTCTGAACCCTTGGGCTGTAGAATTAAAATGGAATGGCAATTGCTTTACTTTCCTGAGATAACTTGAAGGAAGATATTTTGCTGCAATTGTCTGTCTCATTCTGAAATAGTTAATTAGTCATGTGATCCAAGTTTTTTTTATGATTGATTTTTCATTTTATTTAGACAGTTTCAGTTTCTAAACATCAAAATGAGTATCTTAATGGCTTTCTCCTTTTTGAATTTTCTTTTTCTTATAACTGCCTTTAATTAATTTTGAGGCGAAATATTGGAGGCATATGTGTGGTCTATTTGTACATGTTTTAGATACAAAGCACCATTTTTTGAGGGATTGAATTAGACCTTTTGATTGGAATTTTCTCATTGGAGTTTTTTCAGAAGTTGTGGCAAACTGAATACAGACAGGACAGAACTTTCTTCAGTTGTTTTTACCAAGAGATTCAAATTTGCAAGGAATAAGGACAGTTATATTCATTAGAAATGAAGCAGCTCTCAGAAACTAATAGTGATGCAGATGGATTCAAGTTTTTGAGATGCATTGCAATAAGCCACTTGGCTAACAATTTCTGTTTGTGGACTGGAAACCTGTAATATAAACATTGACTCAAAAGTTCATTTAAATTTCAGTACTACCTTTTAAGCAGAAGAGTGTTCATTTATTTTGGAATTCTTGTAAGCGTTGACTCAAATGTTCATTTAATTTCATTACTGCCTTCTAAGCAGGTGTTTCATGGAGGGGCTCAGCCCCCCCCCTCTATGGACAATCTGTTAGGCTTGAAAACTTCTTAAGTATGCACTTGCGAAAAGAGGATAAAAGAAAAGTACGCTCTTGTCAATAGAAGAGGAGTACTACAACTTTATGTTATTTTTCTTCTTCTTTTTAATACAGCGTAGCATGCAAATTGTTCCCAGACCACTGCTTTTAAGCGTAAGAGTGTTCTTTTATCTTGGAATTCTTGTTGCTATTGAAAATCTTTGTTTGAAAAGCATAGATTGTTGACTTTTTTACATTTGCAAGGATAAGATAAATCTCGGCGAAGATCTCATTGAATGTCTGGCCAAACAGTATGTATTAAGAAGCAAATCAATGATGCAATTAGCAATAATTATTTCACTTTGGAGAACATGAGAAAATGTATGTGCCACATGCAGTTACGTTCGAGGGATCTTCTAAGTGACGTTTATGGGCCTAGAAATCTTCCACCAAACGTGAACCAGGGCGATTCCTTTTGGCAAACAGCTTAAGGTTTCAAATCATATAAATTTGTGCATAATTTACAATAAAACTTTAGAAATGAAAGTTTTATCACTTATTATACATAGATGGGTTATGCTCTGCTCCATGACAGGCCTACTTACTGGCGAAATGAGTTGTTTTTCTGTAGAGAACGCAACTCTCTCTTTGAAATTCAGCGACTATCACAGCTAAATCCATCATAAAAGACTTCAAGTTTGAAGCTGTCACAAGTTCTCCTAAATAAATGCGCGAAATTTGAGAAGACATTTCGAGAAAGCAAGAAAGACTACTGCGAAGCACTGTCAACTGTGACTTCTTGCGGTTTTCTTGCCAACGTGTTGGTACCATTTTGATTACCCACAGTCATTACGCATCACGTGACTTACCATGCATTCTAGTCCTTCCATTTCTAAGGTTGACAGGACCATATGTAGTGCAGAAATAGTTATAAATGACGTCATGAATTTCCTTGATTGCAGCTTTTGCATTCTGAGCGCTGATTGGGCTATTCAAAAATGTCGCCTTAAAATAGTCGTTAGCAATAGACCACTGTATGTGAGATTTTGGTAGTTAAATTCCCAGTTTTAGATCAGCCTTTGCATTAACTTCTGAACAGATATTGCTTGAAGTAGCAAATTCAATGTCTTCCTCACATTCAGCTTCATTTTCATTAAAATCATTGTCTAATTCCTCAAGTAAATTGCCATGAAGGCCTTGGGTAGTCCTACAGGAACGTTGATGAGCCTTTAGACCTTTGAGACTTTTGCACTGTTTCCCGCAACTGCAGTTGACAATCTTACTACCATTTGTAACAACTTTCATAGATTCTGGTAGAAGCAACGGAGATGAAATATTTCTTGAGTTCGGGAACTCAGACTCGCGATGAAGTTTACTTTTACAACGCCATGAGTGCCGGCCTAATGAGACGAATTCTTTTCCACAAAAGGAGCAAATGGCGAAAACAAACAGCGAAACCACTAATGGAGAGCGGAACACGGTTCGTCGAAAGCCAAATAATGATATGTAGTCGGAAATAATCAAAATAATCCAATATTAGCAGCATCCAATTAAGTATCTTTCAATAAAATTCGAGACACGTACAATACACGACTTGCTTCGGTACTGCTCGGTGATAATGTAAACAATTTTTCATAAAAATAACAACTAAATACAATGGTAAACCTCACTATTACAGGTAGTTTACTATTGGCTACTTAAATTGACAAACGTGTTAGAAGCTAGTAGTTCGTAAGTTCTGGGTTACACCACTCTCTATTGCGACAGCAGAAGATGAAATACGAGGACCTAATTGCGACGTTCATTATTCTTTTAATTATGAAGCTCGTCTGGTCAGTGGTCATTTCTAAATCCTTCATCATGTCAATAAAATCGGAAGAAGATTTATCGAATAATCCAAGTGAACTCATTGATAAGTTGACAAATTTGACCTGATTGTAATTTTCTATCAGCTGATTACAAGTTCAAGGTACTTCAGTTTTTTTCGATTTGCAGTTTTGGCCAAATTAGATTCCAAACCTACTGTTAAGTCAATTATGTAAAGGCACTTGTTTTGAAAATGTAAGAAGAGGTCAGGGCCTGTGATAACAGAAGGAGAAACAAAGCCTAGAATATCTGCATAGAGAGTAGAATTTGGAAGAGACTGAAATGTCCTAGCTATGAAATGAAGAATGGAATCATGTCGCCATGTAAACCGACCCTGTGTGAGATAAGTCTGACAGCCAGCTACATTATGTAAGAGTGATTCTGACTGAAAACAGAAGGAACAATCGGATGTCGGTGATAAACCCCATTTGAGCAGATTGGAACGAGTTGGCAGTGTATTGTTGATGTACTTGACTGTGAAATTAAATATATTCTTTGGAAGCCTGCTGTGGACTGTTGGCCTTGCGGAGGTTAAATTAAGTATGGATTGTTGTGAAATGATAGAAAAGAACCAACCCTGAGAGATGAGGTCGTTTTGAAGTTTCATTTCGCTCATTGCGCACGGCCTTTAAAACTTCCTTTGTATTTTTGTACATATCATATTGCACGTCCTTATTATTACTGGTATCTTTTCAAAGATTCCTTATAGCTTAAGTGCATTACGGTGAACAGTTTGACACTGTTTAAATTTCGTTCATGGAAGAATGATATCAAGGCCAAACTTTTCACGAGGAAGAAGGATGATCAAGCCATTTACGGATGCTATGAGAGACAGTATTATCCAGATGTTGAATTACAGTCTTTTTTTTTATAAGAATAAAGTCTATAAGAATATTGAGGCTCAAAATTGCTAAAATTTAAGAATAATTTAAGAATATTGCCAGGCTCAACCTTCATCAAAACTAAAATATTTTGATAATCGAATCAAATTTAATTAAGAGTTTCCTCCCAACACAAAACATTTGTCACTTTGACGCTAGATATATCTATATGTTTTAAAATTCCTTGAAATTTATGGTGAATCAACACATCAAAAATGATTTAATATGTTTCTTTGATCTTAAGGCGAATTTACACTTTGTGTTGAGCAAGAAAAATTTAAGAATGATTTAAGAATAATCTGAGGCTCAAAACCGAAAATTTTTAAGAATATTGAGGCTCAGAAAAAAATTAGGTATTCTTATATAAAGAAAAGAGTGTATCCAGGTCTTAGAAGGGCCACAAACTGTAAGATGCCAAGAGATTCTAGATAATAAATAGCGGTTGTACAGCAGTAACTTGTTTTTAGGATGCAAAGGGTGAGAATCAATGGTATTCAGTGTTGATGTAACCAAATGGGATAATTCTGTATTATGCAATTGATTAGACATTTGAAAGTCAAAATGACGCCCAAGGTAACGGAAAGAATCATCAAGTTTAATACAAGGTACAAACTCTTTATTGATGAAAAGCTTTGGTTGGATCTGAGTAGGTTTTGAAGAAACCTTTTTGATACCAAAAGTACAACACTTATCCACACGAATAATCATGCCAGCCCATTGACACCAGATAGTGAAGCGATTTAAAAGCATTTGATTTTCTTGCTCTTGTCCGCTTATTAATGCAGCATCGTCTGCAAATTGAAACCAATGAGTAGGAGTGAAAGACAAACCATGGACGCTCTTCAAGCAGAAACCGAGTTGGCAATATTTAAGGAAAATATTCCAAACTCTATTGATGTTTCGCTATATCGTAAAACTAGGCAAGAGTTAATATTCTGTATCGATAATGCAGAAGTACATCTGAAAGCAGTATTATAACTAGGATACAAAAAGCTCTTATGTCTTGATGAAGATTGAGCTTCGCACCCAGAGGCGAAACGTCTAGGGGTATAGGGAGTGTAGCACCCCCAATGATGAAAAATTAGAAATTTGTCAAGCAATTCTCAGCGCTTGGCTTTTTCGGGCAACTATGTCTCACACCCTCCCAGTGGAAGCACCCTAGTTTCGCTCCTGTTCGCATCTTTCTTAAGATGCTCTTAAATTTCAAAGAGTGTATGTTCAAATCTTTACTGGTGCCATACTTCATTCACAAAGCGAAGTACAAGTGGCACAGAACGGTAAATATTGTATCAATAGTGCAACAGTTAATATAAAAATAGTATTATAACTCAAATACACATACATTCTTGCTGAAACTTGGACCTTGCATCATTCTTAAATCATTCTTATATTTTAGCAATTCTGAGTTTAGAAAAGTGTATATAAGGTCTTTAAATATTTCTCCCATCTACATGTAGATTCAGATAAACTCAATCTTATATAATGTATGTATTAGATAAACTTAATTAATCGTTGTACTTCTTTGTACTGTTAGATGTACTGTGTTGTTACATCTGAATGATTGAATAGAATGATTAACATGTGATTAGAGTTGGAGTTCAGTTGATCATCAGAGATAGAGCAGAAAACACGAGTGTATCTGTGGGAGTCCAGCTGTTACACTTGCACCCCCACGAAAGGGTTCTAGCAACGTCCCTTAACAGCACTCCCTATATTTGTGTTGCTTTTTATTCAAAGACCAAATTAATTGATAAAAACTAACTAGTTGGTAACTTGCAATTTGTAGGTCGGGGCTAAACTCTATATTCTGTATAAGCATACCTAATTCTTTTTCTGAGCCTCAATATTCTTAAATTTTTCTGATTTTGAGGCTAGAATTATTTTTAAACTAGTCTTATATACCAAAGGTGTAACTTCGCCTAAAAATTTAAGGAATATGTTCCAATCTTTCTTGATGTTTTACTACATCTTAAAACTAAGCAAGATTTTGTATTTTGTATCGATAATGCAAAAGTTCATCTGAAAGCAGTATTTTAACTGTGATACAAAATATTCTTATGTCTTGATGAAGCTTGAGCGTCACAGTATTCTTAAATTATTCTTAAATTTCAGCAACTTTGAGCCTCAATATTCTTATTAACTTCATTCTTATAAATAAAATATTCATTCATACCTTAACGAAGGTCGATACACATGGCGGCATGACTCTTTCCTTCACTTAATTGCATCATCATTACAAGGAGTTACAGGTACAACATTGTATGCCGATCTTCCAGGCTTTATAAGTCCATCAGTTATTACTGGGGATAACTTACGACCAGATCTTCTCTTAAACTTTAAAAATACTTGCTTGTATATTCTTGAACTCACCGTTGGTTTCGAGACAAATCTATCTATTAACGCAGCTCGAAAAACTATCAAATACCAGGACTTGACTGCGAATCTAAGACGACAGTACAATGACGTTAAACTAATAAGCCTCTCCATCAGCACTTTAGGTACTATTTCATCTCTCAACTGCGTTTATCGAAATGCTCAAAGAGATCAAGGTTGAAAATATTCATCAAGAATACATATTGAAAAAGATATCTGCCATTGCAATCAGATCTACCTATTTCATCTTCTGCAGACGAGGAAAGGATTAGAATACTCCGGAACTATTGACTTATTAATACATTTTTTTTCTAAATAAATTTTTCATTTGCAACACGAGTAGCCAATTATAAACTACCTATGTTTAGCGAGGTTTATGATTGTATTGTAGAATTTCAATATACTTATATGAAGTTTGAAAAAAAAGGGAATGCATAACATGGCGGTTCACGGGTAACTGATAAAAATCCAGAGACCTTTGGAAACTCCTTTGAATCGAATTTTCTATTATTGGAACATTGTCACAAACCCCCATAGAGTCTGAACTACATAGATTTCTCTGTAATTGCTTCATACCCTTGTAGTGGACAAAATGTGGCATGACTTACGGTAGGCATGATTTCGGATTTTTGGCCTTACTACCAAAGTGGATTGCTGTTTAAAGTCTTTGGCCCCGTTCGCGATTTGACGATGACAATTCGGGAGGGTTGATAATCTCACCCACAACCAGGGGCTGCGTAACGATTTTGAAAGCGCAGGGCCAAGCTATAGCAAACATTTTGTCGGGATTAGACCATAGAACAAACAATTGACATATTTCTATGGTATTTTATATACAAAGTATAGCACAATGCTCTCAAAGTATTTGAGTTTTAGCTCATTCTGTGACAATTGTTGCATAGTATCTGCAATTCAACGTTATCCTTCACACACAAGACTTAGTAAGATAGAAACGCTGTTTGCTTAGAAGTTAGGGATAGGGATAGAGTGGGGGTCAGGAGTGGAGCCCCTTGAAAAATTTTGAAGAATTACGTTCTTTACGCCTCATGAATACACTCATCTTACTTTGGAAGTACACCTTTTTTAGATATGCAACAACACATTTTATCATTGATCTGGGGAACTTCAATTCCTACAAAAGAGAATATAGAGAAGAGAAAGCTGAAAAAAATGAAGAGGGCAAGTTCCAGTGGAAAGAAGGGAAGGGAATCAGGGGGAAAGCCTACTAGAAAATTTTTAAGAAATACACTCTTCAGTTCTCAGAAGAAAGCCCTTCTAACTTAGGAGGTTTAAGTCCAATTGTAGAGACTAAATGCTTTCTTTCTTACAAGAAAGTTGTGTTTAGGAAATGAGTGCTCTACTACACAAAAAGCTTAGTAAGTTTAATGCTGCATTCACCCATTACGAAAGTCGATGGGTTCAAGTGCATTACAGTTACTCAAAATTCCATATTCGGGACCTTTCATTTTTTAAATCTCATAGGGGCCGAAGGAAAACATGAGGGGAGGTCAAAACTTATTTTTAAGAAGCTTAGGAGGTCAAACTAGCAGTTCTAGATGTTCCTTCATACACATTGGGCCAAGACTATTGACTTACAGTATAAAAAAATTACTTTTGTAAGATTTTTATTTGTCACTCATATCAATGTCAGTCACTTGAATCACACTCCCCAGTTTCACTGTCTGTTCCAGTGCTGCTTTTGTCCTCCTCAACATCAGTTGCACTGGTATTTTCAATTTTCATCACATTGGAGTGCTTTTTGTAAAAGTCACTATCAAAGCCAAAGAATAATTTACTCTTGCCTGTTCGGAAATGTTATCAGCTATGTGGCACTTAACTTGACTAGGAAAAAGTTGAATGAAACAATGTATTCAAGATAATGTTCCTTGTTAGCTGGAATCTTGCTGGGGTAATCAAATTCAATTTCTGCTATGCATTTCCTATCTCTATACTGTAAAAATACTATAGGTTTTCATTTCTCTCTTCTAGTTAAATATAAAGTTGCTTTAAAAACAGTCTGCTGTTTCATTTTAAATGAGAGGAATTTTAAAGTAACTGGGGATCTATCAAAAATCTGTATTTCAAATTAACATCTTTTGAAAATATATAGCTACTTTATATACAAAGTATGATCTGTATATCACACTTCAACCGCAGTTTCTGCGAAACCTGACGGACAGCTGTTATAAAGGTCATTGGTGGGGGGGGAGTGGGTCAATCTATTCTGATATGCTTAAATCGGTCTTGTTTGAAAAAGAAATTCCTCCGGACCCTGTGGGACTTAAAAAATGAAAGGTCCCGTAATCATGTATAAATGCTATACGTTGCATTAAGGCCCCTCTGTAACAGTCAATATTCTACTACTTACTATATATAAATATTTTGGATGTAAAAACAACTTTTTCATTTTTCACTATGCTTGCGCAAAACATCTGAACTTGAAAACTGTCTCCTAAGAAAGTCATAAGAACATCTGGATATTGAAAGTGAGGAAAAGCCAAGAAAGTTTCAATAAATAGCTAAAGAGTGAGATTGATTACTAAACACAGACCTAAGCACGAATCTAAACTACTGCTGTTTCCTTGTCTATATTGCTTCCACTCGTTGTTCGGATAATGGCTTTCATTTGGGATACTGGGGCACCTGTGATCCTTTAGCATAATATTATTGAGCTCCCGAAATACTACTTTCAGACTGATTGTTGATGAGTCGCACCAATAGCCTTCTTGCCTCTTTTCTACACAAATGACACCCTCTATTCGCCTGCAGTCAAACTACGAATTCTACGTTGCTGATACTTCTATAGACAATGCACAGCTTACAAGTGAAAAACTAGTTACAGCTATATATCTTGTATGCTAAATTTTTTTTCTCTAAAAAAGTGGGGGGGGGGGCTATGGCCCCCCTGCTGCGCGGCTCCTAACAACCGTATCCGACAACCAGATCCAAAACGTCAACAGATCATAGATCAGAATTGACTTGTTGTGGTAGTAAGTTGATGCGACAAAGGAACATTCAATGTTTCCTGTATTGCAGGTGGGCGGACAAATGATCATTTCGCTCGTTAGCAACTACCAGTTGCAGAGTCGTAGCTGCAGCTTTTTCATTGCGCCCTAGATCAGTTTGTAGCACGTGCCTAGTTGTAAAAAGCAAGCGAAGGACAGAAGTTTCAAAAACAAGAAAAACATCAAGGGAATCGGAAGCTCAAGAGAGAGGTATCGTACTTGCTAGTTCACCTGGAAGCAGGAAATAGAAAAAACTTGGCATGGATGGAGGTTTATTGATCATATGTGTTGCTGTTGCTTGTGGTAAGTTAGTGGCGTGTTTTAAGTCGCAAGACTTTTGCTGATAATAAACTCTGCTTTGTCTAGGCTCTTTATTCTGTACTGCAGACAGGGGTTTATTTGTTTTGTTTTTATTTAAAAGTATATTGCGAAAGAAGGACAACTGTTTCGTGTGTCATATCATAGTTTAACTATATCTGTGAATGCGGATCTGCATTTTAGTTTGAATGTATAAGGTCAGTTTTTTGAGGTGTACGTGTACGGATCTAGTCGAGGAAGCTGAAACGTAGAGATGGTTTATCAACCTCGCATTGCTTGATACTGTTGAATATAATACGGTTGAAAACCGATTATACAGACAAAGAAAGGAAAACTTCCATAAAACTTGCTGGACTATTGCTGCACTGCAAGGCAACAAGTGGGACATTTCGTATGCTGCCAGGCTCTATGTATTTCAATACTTTTACCGAAATGCCTACAATGGTAATGTCTCACTTTTCCTCAAAACGTCATCCTGGTTGTAGCGCGGAAAGGAGCACAGTGCAGGGCGATATGATGGCAGCGGATTGCTAATTGACCAGCCTAGGGAGTTATGCACCGCTATTCTTTGAACAAAGTATAAAGTAACCTAGATAAAGTTATATCAGTCTAGCGTAATCGGAGATGCAATTGTTGATATGTTCTTATCAACAACTGTGTCCATGTTAGGACGTAACAATGCAGCTATGTACGTGAAGAGGAGCTAAAATTTCGAAGTTGGAAAACCATTCTGTTCATCAAAATTTCTAGCACAGCTGTCAAAGATCTCGTTGGAATGGTTATTTCTAAACATGTTAACAAGGGAGGCTATAACTACTATTTCATTAGATGAGTGTAGCTTAGTCGCAACGACCAGGCACGTCGGAAGGATAGTAGGACAAGGGGGGCCAACAGGAGGAAAAGGGCACGGAATTCCATAACCTCCGCTTTGGGATCCAAGGCACCTCTTCAATACATTTTTGTTTCATCCTATAGCAGAGCTTATATTTCACTTAGTTATACAAGTACCTCTCTCTTCCAATCATATTTTGTTTGGTTATAGAACTTATTTGATCTACTTTGTATCATATTAACGTCTTAAAAAGGATTTCATTGCATTTAAAAAAGGGCACTTTAGCCCCCCCTGCTCCCCCAAATGAAAGGCAAGAGGGGTGCTTGCTCCCCTCTGCTCTCTTCTCTGGCATCTCTGGCAACCACACCCATGTTTTCAAAGAAGCTGTTATGATAATTGAGCTTAATCATCATTAAATCCAGGGCTGTTGTGGCTCCAGAAACAGTGCTGGAAAAATCTAGTGAATTCATTTTTATTGGGAGTATTCATTGTGAGATTTCAGTGGGGGCCCATTCTTTGCAAGTGATGGCCCACTTGCCCTCCTAGCCTATAAAGAAATAAGCCACTTTTAAAGGGGCCCGCCAGGAATTCCCTGGTTTCATACCTGTGTAATCCACATTGAGAATCATCACAGTAAGCCAGCAGAAGTGCAAAATTCACCATAGCAATGTAGTACAAACACTTTGACAGAAAGGTCAAGAAATTTTAAAAATCAAGGTGAAGTTAATAATTTTTTGAGAGGCTGCACCCCAAATTGAGCAGCAATTTAGAGAATGGGGGCTCTGCCCCTAAACCTCCCTAGCATTCAAAACTCCTCTGGAATTATTTCAATGAATTGTGTTTTAGAACTTTAAATTTCTCTTAGATTATATCCCTGAGTTAATTACAACATTATTTCACTCTATTGTTTGTCTAAGTACATTTATGATAAAGGGAAATTGCCACAAGTATTGTCCATGCAAGTCCCACATATTGGAATGCGAGCAATTCTGTTTGAAAATGTTGTTGTAATTTCAATAGTTTAAAAACAAATTGTAGGATTTGATGGAGTAAGCTTGATGCTTGGAGTGAAAGGGTTGCTGTTTTGATCCACATCTGCAGCTATAAATACTATCTGATATACCCATGATCTTTTGGGAACTGAAAGTATGACAGAAGTTTGAGAGATGACTCCAATAGGAGTTTTGAGAATAAATTGAAAAGTCAGACTGTATGGAACAAATTTTGGATAGGATTTGAGTGTTGCAAATCTTTGGTTCCATGCAAGATGTGAGCAGGGATACTGACTGGTGTAATTGTAGTTGTAAGAGGACTTTAAGTTTTGGGGAGCTGCAAGCTTTCTGCCTGAGTGAGTAAAGAGATCTGGAGAGCAGTCAGAAAATTTCATATTGTTCTTTCTGGAGAATTACCTGAATGCAATGGATTGCTGTCCAACTGAGGGGGTTGCAGCCCCTCTGCCATCCTCTCTCCTACACCCCTAAGTGTAATAGTACTTGGAATTGAGAAATCAGACCATTTTAGTTATATTGTCATAAATGGCATCATTTTCATCATTAATATAAGTCCTTTTTCATTTCTAAGCTCCCAATAACTTCTCATAGCCATCTTGAATAAATGCTCACTGCATCAGTTGAGAGGTTTTGCCCTCAAGAGTGACATACATTTATTTGAATCACAGCACAATAAGATGATGCATCAAATTTTTTGCAAAAAGAGATGCAAGAAAGAGGAGGCAAAAATATTCTGCCTTTCTTAGAGAAATCCCAAAGGAGCAATAGCCCTTTTGGTGCCCTAGGAACATGATCCAAAAGAGAATAGCATGGAGGATGGATTGTAATATACTCACTAGAGAGTTTGCTGTTTGAATGAAAGGAGGGCTGTTGTAAGTAAAGTAAAGAGCACATGATATGGAGTGCTTTCAAGTGACTAGAGTTTGATTCAGAGCCATGGTGGGAATTTTATTGGGCTGGGAAATGCTAGTTTTCTGGGGCCCACTGCAGTTTTAAACTATATAAATGTATTAGAAAGAGAAAAAAGAAACATCCAGGGAGTCCACATGAAAAGTTTTAAGAGATCTACTGGGAAACCAGCCAAGTCTTGGTGGGTCACCATACTCTGGTTAGATTTGATCCTTTTAAGATGGAAAAACCTAATTGCAAATATAGGAAATCCTCTTAAGCAAAACTTTCACTATCTAGTAACAGTTGACAGATTTATTTTAGCCAGTCATCAGCTGGATGCTTTCGACTAGTACAGAATCTTGCACAAGTGCAGCTGTTAATAGAGAGGCTTTCTTTTCTCATTGTGTTTTTGCTACTGTATTTTGTAGTTCTGTTTGAAAATCATAATTTGTATTCTTATTGGAAATGACAATAAAATATTTCTAGATCACTTTTTTGTAGCTGTTTAATAAGTTATAGACACCTCTTTCCTTTTGACATAGACTCTCATTCATGGATTCCATTGGTAGGAAAAGTATTAGCATCAAATTGCAATATACATTGAACATCAAAGTTAATAACTTTCAAACACTATTTAATTGTTAATTTTTACATTTTGCTTCCCATTAGTTTATCATTACAGATGTTTTTGACCCAAATTGTTGAGTAGTTCTTGTTCCTTTACGTAGACTGAAATTGGAAAACCAATCATTTACCTACTAGTGTCAGTTTGATTTCAGTCTGATGTTCTTTTCAATAAAATTTATCGACTTTGGTGGCGTTATGGTTTATATTAGTGGTACGATTCTAAAATGTTAAGAAGGGGAACTCTTCATGAAAACTGTAGACTGCACCTTTAGTATTGGCTGATGACCACCCCTTTAGTACCCAAGTGTATTCGTGTATTCTATTTGTAGTGATGGTCTGATCACTCGCTAAAAGTTAAGAAAACAGTAGAAATTTCCACTGTGCTCAGCCCCTCCAAGTTACTCACAAGTTTAAGAAGGGGACTGAGCCTCCCTGACCCCCCTTGTATGACATTCATTGTTTATCTTTGGTGGGCGTATTTAGCTGCACTTCCCAAGGTCTGTGGCCATGAGTATTAAGAAGGTGGGGAGGTACCCAGCACTATTGTCTAGCACTGAGCAACGTATGATAGACAATGCGGGAATTCTGAGAAGCTGACAAGGCCTCAAAACGTAGAGGCATGTAACCTATTCTCTCTGTTGTCAAACTTGTATATCCGCGAGATTTTGAATGGAGCTAGGATACCCTTGAATTCGAAATCAAATAGGCATTATTTGTTTACTGAAATAAAACCGCTTCTAACATGCAGCGCAGTCGAGATATATTTAACTATCAATTACAAAAATTTATTACTTTTGTTGAAAGACATATACCTGTCTATTCGTATAGGAGCGTTAAAATATACGGTACAATCTAATTTACTTGTGAAATTAATATACAACAATTATTAGGACGATACAATAAGGAGTATAGTGACTATCCGATGGATAATACATAAAGACACGCAACATTGACTAAGCACACCTACGCTATGATTTATTTAGAAATCTAAGGGTAACTTTATGTTTGTTTAGTGTGTAGGTGGCTTATTGAAAGGTCCTAGTAGGCCAATTCAGTATGGCCAGTGAAACGTAAAATCATTTCAAATATTTCTCTATATGCTGCTGTTGGAGAGTATTGATAGCCATTTGGTAAACGCTGAGTCAATGCCATAATCAATGCCTCATTAGGAAGGTTTGTGATTGTACAAATGACAATTGCAATATCTTGTTGAATATCAAAGGAATGACAGTTCATTGTGCATGAATTTATGGGTATTTGGATTGCAGGAACCAACCCTCAGTTGAGTAAAATGTAGCAATTCTATTGGAGCATAACTGGATGGCCCTTTATAATCCAGCAATTTTGAGTATGCTACCATGCTTATCGCATTCGCAAGTTAATGGAGGTGAAATACAGTTGAGGGGACTATAGTTTTTTCTTTGGAATACCAAGGGAGGTTGCAAGCTTTGCTTCAGACTCGAGCTTATTCCGTTCAGATGAACGGCTAAGACATCTACTCCTTTGGGAACTATGTGACTCCTAAACGAGCTCAGTGTATAGCTTATCCAGACAGGCCCCTCTCTATGAACCAAGAGCAGGGGCGGATCCAGGGAAAATCCTGACATTCTCACGACCACGCCCACACTTTACCGCACCCTAAAAGTTATGACAATGTATATGCATACAAACACACATATACAAAAGAAAGGTAACGAAAAGGAAGCACATCACTCTACAGATTACTTTATAGTGAGATAGTTATTGGGTATGTTTGAGAAGACACAATTCTCCATCTATGTATATGCATGTACCTGCACATAGGTAGATTTTGGTCTTCAAACTCAACAATATTTAGTATATTGTTCCCACAGCTATATTATGGCAAATTTTCTTCAACCAAGCTGTTTGCAACGCCGGAAAATGCCCCTTCACATGATAGGAGAACCGGAAAGAGTTAAGTATGAAGGGCAATCTTGCCCCTCCTGCCCCCATCGAAGAGGACAGAAGGGGAAGCTGCCACTCCTGCCCCCCAATGCAGGCGTCCCTGTTTGACATAATAACATTACAGTAATGGCATTACTGATTTTGTTAATATGCATGTATAGCCGTTTTACATAGCATGCAGATAATACTGTGACGAGACCGAATGTTGTCTGTCCACGGCCATGGAAGTCTACCCCGGAAGTTCGCAGAGGTATCATTTTGCATTAGCGCCGGAAAACAAGCCCTATCTTTATCCCATTCGCATGTTGGTGTTCCTAACCCCTACTATAGTAGCCAAGGAGTAGCCAGGGTTTACTGACATATGACATACGAGCCCCCAGATTCTCTGACATTCTAACAGGAAGTTTTACTCCCGACGTGCTAATTACAATTGTTGCCTCTACTCAGGTCTACCTTTTATGCAAATAATGGGACTTACAAGGGGCTATAAAGGGGCTGTCACTTGATGGATACAATATCCCATCCGCTCAGGTCTACCTTCTTACTGACCAAAATAGTGTATGTTTTCTATGCGTGCGCATTGAAGAAACTGCGGCTCACGTTCTAAAAATGTGAAGCACATTCTCACCCTCGTAACAACTGGCATGCTGACATTCTCATCAGCGTAGTTACAAAGTGATCATCCGGCTCACAAACAACTGGCATGCTGACATTCTCATCAGCGTAGTCATCAGTTAAAACCTGAGAGAATTTACTATTTGATCATAGCAATCTTCTTAATCCTTCGCAGAGGCGAGAATAGTTTACCATCAAAACACTGTCAAAACACTGTTAGATTGGGGGTCGGTATTGTTTAGAATTTAGTGAGAAGTCTGAGAGTGCAGGTTAAACATGCAATTCAATCATGTTCTACCTATGCAATTCAAAATGCAATTCAATGGACAATCTAGTACAGTAGCTCTAGTAGATGAGAAATAATGATCATAACTGAACATCTGACATTCTAACGTGAGAATGGTGAGAATGTCTGAATCCGCCCCTGACCAAGAGCTACAGAATAGTTAAAAGTTATAGCTTTCCATTAACTGTGGTAAGATATTTTGATTTGGCTCACATTTTTAGCAGGAATTTTGAGAAGTAGCTGAGTATTTGCCGAACATTTAGCCTTTGGTCAGCTAAACTTGCCGAATATTTGCCGACTCGATTGCACCTTCGAAGCACATTGCTCCTTTCACTATTTATAATAACTGCTACCAGGGTTGCCAGATTCGAATTGTTGGAAAAAGCTAAACAGCTCAAAAAATAAGCCAAATTGAGTAGAAAAATGCAAAAATTTGTCTCCTCCTCCGCAATAGCAGTTTGTGTATGCAGAGGAACAAAATGAATGCAATAGAAACGAATATAACCACTTTTATAAACAACTATCTTTTATAAACAACGAATATAACCACTTTTATAAACAAAATGACAAATCACCCTCAGATCTAGCGGAAGTCATAGTGAATTCTATGGAATTAGTTCAGAAAAAGAATCCATCAGCACGTGTGGCATACTCTTCTATCTTTAAGAGAAGAGATGACCAAACTCTGAATGTGAAAGCAAGAAAAGTCAATGAACTCCTTAGTGAAGAGTTAAGTATTAGAGGCATAGACTTCATAAATAATAAGAACATCATATACAGTAATTTATGGAAGGATGGTTTACACTTGAATGACGGTGGTGTGCGAAAGTTTTCTGGTAATTTGAGTAAGTTTATTAAATATTGCTAGGGGTGTATCAGCCATAAGAAGAAAATATTCAACAGGAGTAGCCTACAACCAAGGAAGAGAAATGGTCTAAAAATTGCTTTCCTGAACATAGTTTCCCTTCGAAAACACAAATCCGAACTTGGAATTATCCTGCATGATAACAATATTGATATTATTGGCCTTAGTGAGACACGTCTCGATAGCAAAGTAAACGACTCTGAAGTCTCAATTCATGGGTATAGGATATTTCGGAATGATAGGGATTGCAACGGGGGAGGGGTAGCAGTATATGTAAGGGAAAATCTCCCTGAACCCATTATCAAGATAAAAAGTGACAAACTAGAACTAATCTCTCTTGAAGTCTCCCATAATATCCATGCAAAATCATTACATCTTGTATGTTGGTATCGACCTCCAACTGCTGGTGTTGATGAGTTTGCATTTGAACATCTAAGGGAAATATTAAAGGGCCTAGATAGAGAAGAGAAGGAAATCATTTTGATCGGAGACACAAACTGTGACTTAAAATGCAGCAAGAACGCAAATGCTAAACAACTCAAGTCGATCTACTCTGAATACCAACTCGTGCAGTTGATCAAAAGTTATACGCGAGTTTCTGTTACGACGACAGAATCAGGAGAGCAAAGAACAAGTAAAACATTAATTGACCATTTCTCTTCCTCACATTCCAAATATATTATAGAGGCGGATGTAATTAAAACTGGAATGGTTGACCACTATCTGGTGTATGGAATTCGGAAAATTAATGCCTGGCGAAGTTTCAAAAGTAAAAAGCAAAAAATAATTGAATCTCGCAATATGAGAAAATACAATAAAGCGCATTTCCGAAATGACATACAGCAAGTAGAATGGGAAACTATCCTTAGGCCGTATTGTGATAATACCACGGATATGGCGACCATATTTCAGGATATATTCGAATCAATCTTGGATATCCATGCACCATTAAGACGTAAAAGGGTTCGAAGGGAGTTCGCTCCATGGCTTACCCTCTCTCTGAAAAGATCAATTCTTGAAAGAGATAAGCTGAAGGTGCAAGCGGAAAACTCTCCTGA